>NW_025560445.1:0-27195 GCF_020424385.1 Procambarus clarkii
CATCAAGGTAGTATAATTTAATGGGAAAATTATATATATATATATATATATATATATATATATATATATATATATATATATATATATATATAATATATATATATATATATATATATATATATATATATATGAGACTGAAAACTCACACCCCAGAAGTGACTCGAACCCATACTCCGAGGAGCAACGCTACTGGTAACTACAGGGCGCCTTAATCCGCTTGACCATCACGGCCGGACAAAAGGAAGTGATAGCCGAAGCTATTTGAACCACTTCCCCGCCGGCAACTCGGATGGTAATCTTGGGCATGGCATTTTATCAAATCACCTCATTCTTTGGGGCAAGCGGATTAAGGCGCCCTGTAGTTACCAGTAGCGTTGCTCCTGGGAGTATGGGTTCGAGTCACTTCTGAGGTGTGAGTTTTCAGTCGCATATAGTCCTGGGGACCATTCAGGCTTGTTTGTATTTGTGTTCCTCACGTGTGCCCCAAAGAATGAGGTGATTTGATAAAATGCTATGCCCAAGATTACCATCCGAGTTGCCGGCGGGGAAGTGGTTCAAATAGCTTCGGCTATCACTTCCTTTTGTCCGGCCGTAATGGTCAAGCGGATTAAGGCGCCTTGTAGTTACCAGTAGCGTTGCACCTGGGACAATGGGTTCGAGTCACTTCTGGGGTGTGAGTTTTCAGTCGCATATAGTCCTGGGGACCATTCAGGCTTGTTTGCATATTATATATATATATATATATATATATATATATATATATATATATATATATATATATATATATATATACATATATATATATATATATATTGGTAGCAGTCTTTCCTGTAGACATATATTATTACATATGACCGAAAAAGTAAGATTAATAATTCTAACACGAATTTCCTCGATGTTTCTTATATTTCTTTTCACTGTTGGTTGTAACTGAAAGATCAATTCTCCAAAATTCATTTTTATTTCTAGTCTGACGCGACACTTGAACGCGTTTCGTAAAACTTATTACATTTTCGAAGACTTTAGTTTACACACACACAACTATAACTGAAAAGAATTCAAACAGCTTCGATTTTATACCTGCATTTGGGTGAGGTGATATGTTACAACAGTTTTGGATGAGGTGAAAACAACTTTCAACTCGAGACAGAACACGAAACAATGGGTATAATATTTTGTAAGTTAAAAGGAAGAATGGAAGTAACTAAAGGGCCTATTGGCCCATATTTCTTGATGCTTCTATATTGGTGCGGAGTCTTGAAGTGGGTAGAATATAGTTGTGCATTAATTGGCTGTTGATTGCTGGTGTCGACTTCTTAATGTGTAGTTCCTCGCAGATATCTAGCCGCCTGCTATCGTTGTATCTATCGATGATTTCCATGTTTTTTGTTAAGACTTCTCTGGTGATGGTCTGGTTGTTTGAAGAGATTATATGTTCCTTAATTTAGCCCTGTTGCCTATGCATCGTTAATCGCCTGGAAAGAGATGTTGTTGTCTTGCCTATATACTGAATTCTTTGAGGCTTACAGTCCCCAAGTGGGCATTTGAAGGCATAGACGACATTGGTCTCTTTTAAAGCGTTCTGCTTTGTGTCTGGAGAGTTTCTCATGAGTAGGTTGGCCGTTTTCTTGGTTTTATTAGTAGATCGTCAATTGTATCTTCTGATTTTTGTCTGTTGGGATAACGTTTCTATTAACAATATCTTTCAGGACTCTTTCCTCCGTTTTATGAGCTGTGGAAAAGAAGTTCCTGTAAAATAGTCTAATAGAGGGTATAGGTGTTGTGTTAGTTGTCTCTTCAGAGGTTGCATGGCGTTTCACTCTCCTTCTTATGATGTCTTCGATGAAACCATTGGAGAAGCCGTTGTTGACTAGGACCTGCCTTACCCTACAGAGTTCTTCGTCGACTTGCTTCCATTCTGAGCTGTGGCTGAGAGCACGGTCGACATATGCGTTAACAACACTCCTCTTGTACCTATCTGGGCAGTCGCTTTTGGCATTTAGGCACATTCCTATGTTCGTTTCCTTAGTGTAGACTGCAGTGTGGAAACCTCCGCTCCTTTCCATGACTGTTACACCTAGAAAGGGCAGCTTCCCATCCTTCTCCATCTCATAAGTGAAACGCAACACAGAATTCCGCTCAAATGCCTCTTTTAGCTCCTGCAGATGTCTGACATCAGGTACCTGTGTAAAAATGTCGTCAGCATACCTGCAGTATATGGCCGGTTTCAAGTTCATGTCGACTAAGACCTTTTGTTCGATGGTACCCATGTAGAAGTTCGCAAACAGGACACCTAGGGGAAGAACCAATGGCGACCCCATCTACTTGCTTATACATGTGCCCATCCGGGCTCAAGAAGGGTGCCTCTTTAGTACAAGCTTGGAATAGTTTCCTTAGAATATTTTCTGGTATGTCAAGATGAGTACAGGCCGGATCACGATACACTCTGTCCGCTATCATCCCGATTGTTTCATCCACAGGTACGTTGGTAAACAGTGATTCTACGTCCAACGAGGCTCTTATCCCTGTGGCCCGTGTTTCCCGCAGTAAGTCAACAAATTCCTTTGGAGACTTCAGGCTGAAGGCATAAGGGACATAAGGAGTCAGCAAGCCGTTGAGTCACTTCGCCAGTCTGTACGTGCGTGTGGGTATCTGGCTAATGATTGGCCGAAGTGGGTTTCCAGGCTCATGTGTCTTGACATTTCCATACGCGTATCCAGGTTTATATTCCCCAATAATCTTTGGCAGGTGGAGTCCTGATTTCTCCGGAAAGTGGAGTTGGAAATTCTGTTGGACGACATATTCGACCTCGAGACACAAAAGAAGGTCACTACCAAAGATACCTTACAAGCAGAACTTATTGCGGAAGGAGGAAAGAATCGAGGCAGTTACAAAAGCACCATACTGTCCCATGAGCTCAAAGCGGCAGCTAAAAGCCTTCGTGAGAACAAGGAGATAGTTGTCAGGAGAGGTGACAAGTCGCCAATATACGTCATTCTTAAAAAAGACGAATATCTGGCGAAAATGAACCTCATACTCTCTGACCAAACTAAATTCCAAAGAGTAACGAAGGACACTACAGCCGAATTGAAAGCAAAGGTCAACAAACTAATCGAAACTGTGAACGCCAAGAAATCAGGATTCCACCTGCCAAAGATTATTGGGGAATATAAACTTGGATATGCGTATGGAAATGTCAAGACACACAAGCCTGGAAACCCACTTCGGCCAATCATTAGCCAGATACCCACACCCACGTACAGACTGGCGAAGCAACTCAACGGCCTGCTGACTCCTTATGTCCCTTGCGCCTTCAGCCTGAAGTCTAAAAAGGAATTTGTTGACTTACTGTGGGGCACACGGGCCACAGGAATAAGAGCCTCGTTGGACGTAGAATCGCTGTTCACCAACGTACCTGTGGACGAGACAATCGGGATGATAGCCGACAGAGTGTATCGTGATCCAGCCTGTACTCCTCTTGACATACCAGAAAATATCCTAAGGAAACTACTCCAAGCTTGTACTAAAGAGGCACCCTTCTTGAGCCCGGATGGGCACATGTATAAGCAAGTAGATGGGGTCGCCATGGGTTCTCCCCTAGGTGTCCTGTTTGCAAACTTCTACATGGGTACCATCGAGCAAAAAGTCTTAGTCGACATGAACTTGAAACTGGCCATATACTGCAGGTATGTTGACGACATTTTTACACAGGTACCTGATGTCAGACATCTGCAGGAGCTGAAGGAGGCATTTGAGCGGAGTTCCGTGCTGCGTTTCACTTACGAGATGGAAAAGGATGGGAAGCTGCCCTTTCTAGATGTAACAGTCATGGAAAAGAGCAGAGGTTTCCATACTGCAGTCTACACTAAGGAAACGAACATAGGAATGTGCCTAAATGCCAAAAGCGACTGCCCAGATAGGTACAAGAGGAGTGTTGTTAACGCATATGTCGACCGTGCTCTCAGCCACAGCTCAGAATGGAAGCAAGTCAACGAAGAACTCTGTAGAGTAAGGCAGGTCCTAGTCAACAACGGCTTCTCCAATGGTTTCATCGAAGACATCATAAGAAGGAGAGTGAAACGCCATGCAACCTCTGAAGAGACAACTAACACAACACCTATACCCCCTATTAGACTATTTTACAGGAACTTCTTTTCCACAGCTCATAAAACGGAGGAAAGGGTCCTGAAAGATATTGTTAATAGAAACGTTATCCCTACAGACAAAAATCAGAGGATACAACTGACGATTTACTATAAAACCAGAAAAACGGCCAGCCTACTCATGAGAAACTCTCCAGACACAAAGCAGAACGCTTTAAAAGAGACCAACGTCGTCTATGCCTTCAAATTCCCTCTTGGGGACTGTAAGCTCCAAAAAACCCAGAATATAGGCAAGACAACAACATCTCTTTCTAGGCGTTTAACGATGCATAAGCAACAGGGCTCCATTAAGGAACATATAATCTCTTCCCACAACCAAGCCATCGCCAGAGAAATCCTAGTAAACAACACAGAAATCATTGATAGATACAGCGATAGCAGGCGCCTTGACGTTAGCGAGGCACTACACATTAAGAAGTCAACACCAGCAATCAACAGCCAATTAATGCACAACTATATTCTACCCACCTCAAGACTCCGGTCCAATATAGAGCATCAAGAAATATGGACCAATAGGCTTTCTACAATCACTTCTATTCAATACCCATTGTTTCGTGTTCTGTCTTGTGTTGATGAAATTAATACCCTATTAAATACCACCTCACCCCATCCACCTTACTCAAATGTAGATATAAACAAATCGGAGATGTGTAAGTTCTATTCAGTTGTGTATGTGTAAACTAAAGTCTTTGAAAATGTAATAAGTTTTACGAAACGCGCTCAATTGTCGTGTCAGACTAGAAATAAAAATGAATTTTGGAGAATTGATTTTTGAATTACCACCAACAGTGAAAAGAAATGTACGAAAGATTGAGAAAATTCGTGTTAGAATTATTAATCTTACTTTTTCGGCCATATTTAATAATATATATATATAAATATATATATATATATATATATATATATATATATATATATATATATATATATATATATATATATATATATATATATATATATATATATATATATATATATATATATATATATATATATATATATATATATATATATATATATATATATATATATATATATATATATATATATATATATATATATATATATATATATATATATATATATATATATATATATATGTCGTACCTAGTAGCCAGAACTCACTTCTCAGCCTACTATTCAAGGCCCAATTTGCCTAATAAGCCAAGTTTTCCTGAATTAATATATTTACTATAATTTTTTTCTTATGAAATGATAAAGCAACCCTTTTCTCTATGTATGAGGTCAATTTCTTTTTATTGGAGTTAAAATTGACGTAGATATATGACCGAACCTAACCAACCCTACCTAACCTAACCTAACCTATATTTATAGGTAAGGTTAGGTTAGGTAGCCAAAAAAGCTAGGTTAGGTTAGGTTAGGTAGGTTAGGTAGACGAAAAAGCATTAATTCATGAAAACTTGGCTTATTAGGCAAATCGGGCCTTGAATAGTAGGCTGAGAAGTGCGTTCTGGCTATTAGGTACGACATATATATATATATATATGGCTATATATATATATATATATATATATATATATATATATATATATATATATATATATATATATATATATATATATATATATATGTCGTACCTAATAGCCAGAACGCACTTCTCAGCCTACTATGCAAGGCCCGATTTGCCTAATATGCCAAGTTTTCCTGAATTAATATATTTTCTCTAATTTTTTTCTTATGAAATGATAAAGCTACCCATTTCATTATGTATGAGGTCAATATTTTTTTATTGGAGTTAAAATTAACGTAGATATATGACCGAACCTAACCAACCCTACCTAACCTAACCTAACCTATCTTTATAGGTTAGGTTAGGTTAGGTAGCCGAAAACGTTAGGTTAGGTTAGGTTAGGTAGGTTAGGTAGTCGAAAAACAATTAATTCATGAAAACTTGGCTTATTAGGCAAATCGGGCCTTGCATAGTAGGCATAGAAGTGAGTTCTGGCTACTAGGTACGACATATATATATATATATATATATATATATATATATATATATATATATATATATATATATATATATATATATATATATATATATATATATATATATATATATATATATATATATATATATATAAATGCATCATAAAGCGCTCATGATGCACTTTACCTCATCACCAGATGCTTGTCCCTCCCCAGGCTGACCTACTTTCTAAGATGTTCGCCATCTTTCAACAATGTGTTGTGTCGCGTTGGTCGAGTGGTTAAGGGATCCTGTACATCAGTTGCATTGCTTCTGGCAGTATGGGTTCGAGTCACTTCTGGGGTGTGAGTTTTCAGTGGCATATATGCCTGGCTACCGTTCAGGCTTGTTTGCATATATATATATATATATATATATATATATATATATATATATATATATATATATATATATATATATATATATATATATATATATATATATATATATATATATATATATATATATCTTACAATGCTGGTTGATTTTATACCTGCACTGGGTCAGGTGATAAAGACAATAAAGGTGAAAACATGGGGGGATACATAAGGACCTATCTAGAAATAATCCAATCCAACTTAGTAATATATTATACACAGAAATACATTCTGCCCTTTGATATAGTCGGTAGTCTGGACTACTGGGCATTTAAGAGTTTGTTCATTAATCATAACTATATGGATGTTGGATATCAGCGAATTCATCTTCTCTCGAGACCTGTCCGAATATATTCTCTGTATCCTACCCAAACGAAAGATAACCATTTTCACTTAAGTATTGCTTTATATCTGACATTAATATATTTACATTTATTCCGGCTGGCGACGTCCGGTAACCTCTGCCCCACAAATCGGTTGCTTCCCAGATCTCGTGTTGATCACCACTGTCCTGGGGTCCTGTGTCCCACTAGTCAATTTATCTGTAACTGTGTATACCTATAAACTTGGTTTATCTCCAGGGACGTGTCTTCACCATCACACGCCCTAGTAATCAGCTCTGGGCCCCACCTCAATCGTGGACCTTCGTATTCTGGTATTTCACAATAAGTCTCCACACTCAGGTCAACTCTCAAATCCACAAACTGTCACACAGGAATTCGGCGACCCTCACTGCTCGCCCGGGGCTCCATTTCTTGGTCCCCACTTTTGTATATCTTTAAAGTACCCCATTGTGGACTTGTTCATCACAACACCCTTGGGGCATCAATCTCACCCTTTATTTCATCAAACACTTCGCAGCCGCTCATGTAAGTCCCTCTAAACCATTGCATGCCCTTACCTCCAGTACCTGCAGACGTACCGTCATGGTGTGTGTCTCCAGTTCCTGTCCACTGGCTGTCGATGGTGTCTCACACTTGACGATACCTGAGCCTCCTCCCTCTGGCTCCTGTTTATTTTTGTTATCCTTCCGAGTTTCGTTTGTGGTGTAATCCTTGTCACAGTGACACCTTCTTGTGTACCAGTCCCCGCCTCCTCTTGAGGTGCGGGGACGACAAATGATCGCCTCAGAGGGTGAAGCTCCCTGTTGCCGCGATGCCCTCACCACATCTTTACAATCCCGTCGAATCCGGCTATAAACGAGAGCAGCTTTTAAACCACATCCTCTTGGAAGTTTCTGCCTTATCTATATTTGGTTCGGGCCTTCTCACAAGCGTCAAATTGGCGAAACTTGCACAGGTAATGACGGGCGCAGAGAAAGTACGCCCGCTCGATCTCGAACTTGGAGGTGAAGTGACGAGATCAGTGCCCAACAACATCATCTCGAAGTGACGTCACCATCTTGCAAGGCGCTGATTGGTCCATACCACCGCTTCTAACACATTCTAAACTTCGCAAGCACTCTAGACCTCCTTGGGAATCCCTACCTAGTCCAAGTGGAGGCACATCGCCTTCTGACTCCTCCTCCTCCTCACAATATTTACTTCTTACTTCTCAAGCATCTAATAATTTATTAACCTACTTTATTTTACCAATGTATATTCATCTATTATTATGTCCCGAATACGTACAGATCCTCATATATGCAGGGAACGCCCAGGACCAGTTATCACCTGAAGGCAGCCTAGGCTATATCCACCCTTAATATTGACAATAGTCTCTTTGTAAAGAAGAATGGTACTTTTTAGTGAATAGTCTCCAAGACAACAAGAACAGTGCTTCTTAATGGATAGTCTCCAAGGGCCAGATTCACGAAGCAGTTACGCAAGTACTTACGAACGTGTACATCTTTCCTCAATTATTGACGGCTTTGGTTTCATTTATTAAACAGTTTACAAGCATGAAAACTCCCCAATCAACTGTTGTTTTTGTTATAAACAGCCTCCTGGAGTTTCGCAGCTCATTAACTGTTTAATAATTGTAAACAAAGCCGCCAAACATTGAGAAAAGATGTACAGTTTTATAAGTGCTTGCGTAACTGCTTGGTGAATCTGGCGCCTGGACAACGAGAAGTGTGCTTGGTATTGGATAGTCTCCAATACAACAAGAATAGTGCTTATTAGTGGATAGTCTTTCGATAGTAAGTAATGCGTCTTGTTTAAATATAATTAAAAAATACCAGTCTTCATATTCTATCTATGCCCAGAGGTTTCTTGAAGTTGTATAGGAATTTAGTCACTTAAGTTAAAGTTTGAAGTTTTTTAATTATTTAAAGTTCTGAAATATTAGATGGGAAATGACGATTATTGAGATAAAAATATTCTTCTGTAATTGTACACTAAAAAATAGAAATATAAAGAAACCTTTTCAAAATAACAAGAATATAAGTATATGCAGGAATAAGTAGTATATGGTTTATATACTTACTTGTATCATTAAATGTGAAGTTTCTACCTATGGATGGCACAAAGGAGAAGGAATATTTTACTGGGCCCGCCACGCTGAATACCATGGTGTAGTTGGCAGTTGCGTTGGACCTGTGGGAAGGACGATGTATAACAATTACAAGAATACACAAATACCAGGAATTTAATTGCCACTTGTATTTATAATGCAATACTTGAAGAGTTTAGCATTTACATGAAAAGCTAAACATTCTGTGACAGACAAACGTTACAAAATGCAATGAACAATGATTTTGATTGTTGCCGCCGAAGGCGGCTAGTTTATTGTGCACCCCATACTCATCCTGTGAGCGGTAGCGCAAAAGCATTACAGAGGGCACAAAAGGTCTTTATCAGACCTCATCTTAGATTATTACATAAACAATTTCTTCAATCCTTCACACCTTATAGATACAATGTCAGCACAGTCTCTGTGGCGTAGTGGTAAGACACTCGTCTGGCGTTCCGCGAGCGCTATGTCATGGGTTCGTATCCTACCCGGGGAGGATTTACTGGGCGCAATTCCTTAACTGTAGCCTCTGTTTAACGCAACAATAAAATGTGTACTTGGATGAAAAAACCATTCTTCGCGGCAGGGGATCGTATTCCAGGGACCATAGGATTAAGGACTTGCCCGAAACGCTACGCGTACTAGTGGCTGTACAAGAATGTAACAACTCTTGTATAGTTACAGAGAAAGTGCTATTACAAGAGCTACATATTTACAGTAAGTCATCATACATTAATGGTAGGTCTTGTCGTTAATACATAATAGTTTGCCCAATGGGGATATTACAGAGTCATAGGGGAGCTTCTGTTTATTATTAGTCCTCACAATACACTACTTGTTTCTGAATCTCATATGTCGTTCATCTACTGGAAGCAAAATGTGGGTACAGTGCAAGGATTTCAGGTAATTTATCCATGGTAATATGATAGGTTGCCATATCATACAGAGTGAGCTTAGATTTATCTCTAAAAGGCTCAATTTTACAACAATCCAAGATATAGTGTTCGAGTGTGTGTCCCTGCCTATGTCCACACACTTTACACTTTACTTCATCTAGATCCCTATACAAGCCGAACTGCCAGAGATACTTGTAGCCAAGTCTTATACGAGCTGTGACAACATCTGTTAGTCTGCTGACTTTGTTACTTGCCCCATACACATGTTTTACTTCACACATTTCATTGTGATGAACAATGGACCTACTAGTTCCAGTTTGCACTGTTCTACTTTCTTCAAATCCATCTAGGAGTTCTCGTCTAATGACACTTTTAAGGGACCTATTTGATAACTCAAGATTCCATTCAATACTGTCTTTATTTACTGCAGCCTTAGCAAGGGCGTCAACTTTGTCATGTTCCTGCATGCCAATGTGAGAAGGAATCCACAACATTTTTATATTTACCCTTTTGCTAAGTATTCTTACATATCTACGTCTAGCTTCCAAGACAAGCACGTTATTACTTGATTGCAAACTGTTTATTGCTCGTAGTGAGGATAGGGAGTCAGAAATAATTAAGCTGTCTACTTCAGTGTTGTCAATAATTTCGAGTGCTACCAGTATCGCTACCAACTCGGCTTGCATTGTGGACGCCCAGTTACTAATTCGGATATTTCTTGGAATTGTGCTGCCATCGGGCTGATGAGCAATAACAGCACTTCCTGCCCTCCCTGTAGCTGTGAACAATGAGACATGTTAATACCCAGTGGAGGCTCTCGTTCAAATAGTGTGGAACACCACCTTTGCAAAAGGTTTAAGACATACTGAGACACACTCCTATGTATAGCGGTCTTTACACTGGACACTAGAACTGCTACACATTACCAAAGCATCCACAGTATGTATTTCGTGTCGTACAAGTCAATCATTAACTACGTATTGGATTTTATTAAACTAGTCTAGTTAACTGCTATATCTTCTTTATAGTTCCTATATGTACCATGTTTTCTTATTTTCTGGCAAGTCACTCATTGAGAGTGACGTGTCAAAAAATAAGAATCTGTAATCTGTACAGATTACAGTTTAGATCAAAATCTGTATTCTCCGCTAATCTTCAGGAAAGAGGGAAAGAGTTGTGCATCTATAGGCAGAGCGCTGAAAGTGAATATATTATAATTTTAGGTTCGCCTCATTTTTTACTGTAATATTTTTACCTCTTTTCGTGAATTTGTTCGCAAATGGATGTTTCTCGACGTTTTGTAATCCCCCACCTTAGTCCCCTGTCGTATAATGAATACTATCATTCCAATCCCTCTAAAATTTTAAAATAATCATATTTCAAATGTAGTTCAATACAGTAATTTAGTTACCAAGCTCCAGCGCTTGTCCTCCGCCTTAGCTCTCTCTCGTATCTTCGCTAGTATCAGTCCAATTTCCCTGAAATTTTTACCCTCTGTATTTCGGGCACCGTAAATAAGATCAAAACAGTTACCAAGCTCCAGCGCTTGTCCTCCGCCTTAGCTCTCTCTCGTATCTTCGTAGTATCAGTCCAATTTCCCTGAAATTTCTACCCTCTGTATTTCAGGCACCGTAAATAAGATCAAAACAGTTACCAAGCTCCAGCGCTTGTCCTCCGCCTTAGCTCTCTCTCGTATCTTCGTTAGTATCAGTCCAATTTCCCTGAAATTTCTACCCTCTGTATTTCAGGCACCGTAAATAAGATCAAAACAGTTACCAAGCTCCAGCGCTTGTCCTCCGCCTTAGTTCTCTTTCGTATCTTTGTAAATAAACCATCAATTTCCCTTAAATTTTTACCCTCTGTATTTCAGACACCGTAAATAAAATCAAGTCAGTTATCGAGCTCCAGCGCTTGTCCTCCGCCTTAGTTCTCTTTCGTATCTTTGTAAATAAACCATCAATTTCCCTTAAATTTTTACCCTCTGTATTTCAGACACCGTAAATAAAATCAAGTCAGTTACTGAGCTCCAGCTCTCGTCCCCCACCCTCTTCCACCCTCAAGTCTTTGTAAATAACCCATCAATTTCCCTGAAATTTTTACCCTCTGTATTTCAGACATAGTAAATATGATGAAAACAATTATAAAACTCTAGCTCTTGTCCTCTGTCCAAGTTCACTCCTGTAAATTCATTACTCTCAGTCCAAATCACCCAACTACATTTTCAGACATAGTAAATAAAAACCAGTTCAGTTATCAAGTTTCAACTCTTGTGCCCCAGCTTAGTTCATTTGTGCAAGTTCTTTATTTTCCAACTAAATCACCTGAGATTTAAGATCACCTTATTTTCTAACGTAGTAAAATTAATCTGGACATTAGCAAAGCTCCATTTCCTCAGCCTTAGATCATCAGACATAAATATATTCGATCAAGTCCCTCTCCAGCCTATCTGTTTATCAGAGTAATTACTTTACCCTTCTCATCCCCAACGTATCAATCCCCAACGTATCAAAACCTTCAATAATCATACTGTATTTGCATATTTTCTCTATATTCAGCTGTGTTCTTCACATTTTGTCCATGTTTTCTGTGTTCACTCCATGTTCTTCAAATGTTCACAGTCCCATTCAGTTCATATTTTCACAAGTATCTCCATTTTTTCTGTAATCTTTCTCTTAGTCTCATTACTTTCTCTACAAATTCTAGTCATATTTTCTATGTTTTCATGTTCATCACATGTTCTCTTTACAACTTTTATACTCAATATTCATGCTAACTTCCATATTTTTTGTGTTCTTTGTCAATATTCATGTTCCTCTACAAGTTCATGTTCCTCACAAGATCACTTCGTTTTTCACCTTCACTTACATGTTTTCTACATTCTTTGTCATATTCTCCATGTTCTTCACAAGTCCATTGTTCATTCTTTGTATTCCCTATTCTCCTTATCATGTTTTCATGTTCTCTGTAAGTTCATATTCCCAGCATGTTCACTGTATTCATCAACTTTTCTTACATGTGTTCTTTGCCATGTTCCCCATATGTTCTCTGGGTTTTTCCCCTTACATGTTATCTAACGTTCCTTAACTAAAAAAATCTTTCACCAATCAACTAAAAACATAGTCACTTTCATCATTTCTTAACTAAACTTATTCCACAGTCATCAGAAAATAACCGTGTTCTTCATGTTTCATTGTCATTTCTTATCTAAAAATTATCCGCCAATCATCAGAAAAAGTCATGTTCATCATGTTTTGTCTTTTGCTCAACTAAAAGTATTCATCGGACAACTAAAAATAGTCTCGTTCATCATTTCGTAACAACCATTATGTTTTCGTCAAATAAGAAAATATAGTCACAGATATCTATCATCGTCATTCTTAACTGACATTTTATACTTTGTGGAGCACTAAAATAGCCACTTTCGCCATGTCTTGTCTTTTTCCATAACTAAAAGTATTCATCGGTCAACTAAAAATAGTTACTTCATCATGTTTCCTTGTCATTTCTTAACTGAAATATCACTTCTCTCATTTTAAAATAGTCAGAAATAGCCTCGTTCAACACTGTTCTTAACTAAAGTAACCTTTCACTTCGCTAAATAGTCATATTCATCGTTGTTCCTAACTAAATTATATGTCGTTAAGTAAGAAATATAGTCAAAGACACTCTTCGAGACATCAAGGACGTACTCAAAGACATCAAAGTTGCACTCAAAGACATCCTTTGAGACATCAAAGACATCCTTTAAGACTTCAATGGGACTCTTCGAGATATCAAAAGACACTCTCAAACACTCAAAAATTTACTTGCATCCTCAAAGTTATTCTCAGAGGCATAAAAGTCATTCTCAGAGCTATCAAATTATTCTCGATGTCATCAAAAAGTATTTTCTCGTTCATCAAAGTTAATCTCAGAGTTAACAAAGGTAATCTCTAACTCACTCTCGTACATCAAAGTTGTTTCAAAGACATCAAAGTTAATCTCAGAGTTATCCAAAGATATTCTCATGTCCACAAAAGTTATTCTGAGCTATCAAAGTTAATCTCAAACATCTCCGTTCATAAAAGTTATTCTCTAAGAGCTATCAAAAGTTATTCTCAGTCATCAAAGTTATTCCAAGAGACGTCAAAGTTAATCCAAGACATCATCTTTCATCAAAGATATTCTCTCTAAGCCATCAATGTTCTTCTCTAAGACATAAAAGTTATTCTCTATGTCATCAAAAAGTTATTCTCTGAGCTAACAAAATACTACTCATGTTCTCAAAGACATTCTCCAATTCATCAATGTTGTTTCAAAGACATCAAAGTTAATCTCAGAGTTATCCAAAGACATTCTCAAAGTCATCTAAAGTTATTCTCTAAGACATCAAAGTTATTCTAAGAGTTATCAAAAGTTATTCTCAGTCATGTTATGTTATTCTCTAACTCACTTCCATTCATCAAAGACATTCTCTAAGCCCTGAAAGTTATTCTCTAAGACAACAAAGTCATTCCCAGAGTCATCAAAAAGTTATTCTTCGAAACATAAAATTTGCTCTGTAAGATATCTTCGTTCATCAAACTTATTCTCAGAGATATCTAAAGTTATTCTCAGAACAATCAAAAGTTCTTCTAAGACAACAAAAGTTATTCTCAGAGCTACCCAAAGCTATTCTCAGAGTCACCTTCGTTCGTCAGAGAAACTTTCAAAACATCTTTGTTCATCAAACTTGTTTTCAAAGTCATCAAAAGTTAATCTAAGACATCTTCTTTCATCAAAGTTATTTTCAGAGACATCTAAAGTTATTCTCAGAGCTATCAAACTTGTTCTCAGAGTCATCAAATGTTATTCTCGAAGTCATCAAAGATATTTTCAGAGACATCTAAAGTTAATTTCTATGTTATAAAAGTTATTCTCAGAGACATCTAAAGTTAATCTTGCTCATCAAAGTTGTTCTCTAAGACATAAAAGTTATTCTCAGAGTCATAAAAGTTAATCTCTAAGTCACCTTCGTTCATTAGAGAAACTTTCCAATCCATATTCATTGGCCAAAGTTATTCTCAGAGTCATCAAAGCGATCTCTAATTCACCTTCGTTCTCCCAAAGTTGTTCTCTAAGACACCTTCGTTCATCAAAGAAACTCTCCTTCTTCCATCATGTTATTCTTTAAGACATCTTCAGTCATAAAATTTCTCTCCAAAATGTAACTAGTTCAGCTTTTCATATCAAACGTACACTTCTGTTAAAATATATTTTCTTAGACATTTTACCTTTTAAACTGTTCTCTGATCTACACTGTTCAAACCTACGTAACCTATCCTCTCCACACAATGTTACTTAGTTAACGTAACGTTCCTAAACCTAACTTTACCTAACTTAACCTGCATAACCTAACTTTACCTATGTTACCTTACCTTACCTATCTTACCTAACCTAACCTAACTTTACCTATGTTACCTTACCTTACCTACCTTTCCTAACTTAACCTGCTTAACCTATCTTACCTATCTTACCTAACTTTACCATGTTACCTTACCTTACATACCTTTCCTAACCTATCTTACCTAACCTAACCTAACTTTACCTATGTTACCTTACCTTACCTACCTTTCCTAACCTATCTTACCTAACCTAACCTAACTTTACCTATGTCACCTTACCTTACCTACCTTTCCTAACTTAACCTGCTTAACCTATCTTACCTATCGTACCTAACTTTACCTATGTTACCTTACCTTACCTACCTTTCCTAACTTAACCTGCTTAACCTATCTTACCTAACTTTACCTATGTTACCTTACCTTACCTACCTTTCCTAACTTAACCTGCTTAACCTATCTTACCTAACTTTACCTATCTTACCTAACTTAACTTTCATAACCTAACTTTACCTATCCTAACATAACTTACCTTACCTTCCCTATCTTACCTAACTTTACCTATCCTAACATAACTTACCTTACCTATCATACCTAACTTAACCTAACTTTACCTATCCTAACTTAACTTACCTAACTTATTCTGCTTAACCTAACTTATTTAACTTATCTTACCTATCCTAACGTAACCTAACTTGCTTTACCTAACTTAATCTTACATTCCCAAACTGATGTATCCTAACTTATCTAGTCAAACCAGACATGATCTAACTTACATAAGTATTCCTTCTTGTCTTTTGTGTTTCGTCAATCATTGTCTCATATTCATTTACTCATTTCATTAGTTAATTTCTCAAATGGTCACTTATGCATTTCAAGTGCTATTTGTTAGAGATTGGATATTTAAGCATTTCAAAGAATTTTTGTTATATATGGGCATTTACTCATTTCAAGAGATAATTTCTCAAATGGACGTTTTTGCATTTCAAGTGTTATTTGTTTAAGATTGGGTATTTAACCATTTCAAAGGTTTTTCTTATATATGGGAACTTACTCGTTTCAAGGGCTAATTTCTCAAATGGTCATTTTTGCAGATCAAGGGTTATTTGTTAAAGTTCATCAAGTTGCTCATAAGTTGTATTTATTATGTTTGTTATCATTTATTTCTTATTCCCCAACCCCTTAACCTAACCTCTTGTAATCTTAGTGTATTTAGTAGGTTCTATCATATGTTCTTATTCCCCAACCCTTTAACCTAACCTTTCAGATGTAGTTTATTGTGTTTTTGACGTATTTGTTGAATATATTATCCTTTTCCTAACCTTTCAGATGTAGCTTTGTTTCTCCTTTGTATATTTTTACCCAAACCCACCATCCCACTTAACTTTCTTTCCTTCTTTTACTTTGTTTTTCACATATAAGTTCGTTCTTTATCTTAGTAATAATAGAATTACAATAGTAAAGAATCAGATCTACTAAGACTTGAAATTGAGAAAACAAGAGCTCAAGGGAGTGAGAGCATGAAAGAAGAGCAAGGAGTAAGAGAGAGGGGGCGGAAGAGAATGGGACCAAAGAAGAGAGAATGAGAGAGAGAGTGTGGGCATGGGGAACTAAGACTTGAATTGAGAAAAAGAAAAACTAAGTGAAAGAGAGTGAGGGTGTGAGAATGGGAGCAATAAGACTTGAATTTGAGAAACAAGAGAGCATTTGAGCAAATGAGGGAGAGAGAGGGGGAGGAAGAGAGAGAATAAGGGAGAGAGATAGAAAAGGAGGGTTAGAAGGAGTAGGAGAATCAAAGTAAAAGAAGGAAAGAAGGTTTGGGTAAAAATATACAAAGGAGAAACAAAGCTACATCTGAAAGGTTAGGAAAAGGATAATATATTCAACAAATACGTCAAAAACACAATAAACTACATCTGAAAGGTTAGGTTAAAGGGTTGGGGAATAAGAACATATGATAGAACCTACTAAATACACTAAGATTACAAGAGGTTAGGTTAAGGGATTGGGGAATAAGAAATAAATGATAACAAACATAATAAATACAACTTATGAGCAACTTGATGAACTTTAACAAATAACCCTTGATCTGCAAAAATGACCATTTGAGAAATTAGCCCTTGAAACGAGTAAGTTCCCATATATAAGAAAAACCTTTGAAATGGTTAAATACCCAATCTTAAACAAATAACACTTGAAATGCAAAAACGTCCATTTGAGAAATTATCTCTTGAAATGAGTAAATGCCCATATATAACAAAAATTCTTTGAAATGCTTAAATATCCAATCTCTAACAAATAGCACTTGAAATGCATAAGTGACCATTTGAGAAATTAACTAATGAAATGAGTAAATGAATATGAGACAATGATTGACGAAACACAAAAGACAAGAAGGAATACTTATGTAAGTTAGATCATGTCTGGTTTGACTAGATAAGTTAGGATACATCAGTTTGGGAATGTAAGATTAAGTTAGGTAAAGCAAGTTAGGTTACGTTAGGATAGGTAAGATAAGTTAAATAAGTTAGGTTAAGCAGAATAAGTTAGGTAAGTTAAGTTAGGATAGGTAAAGTTAGGTTAAGTTAGGTATGATAGGTAAGGTAAGTTATGTTAGGATAGGTAAAGTTAGGTAAGATAGGGAAGGTAAGGTAAGTTATGTTAGGATAGGTAAAGTTAGGTTATGAAAGTTAAGTTAGGTAAGATAGGTAAAGTTAGGTAAGATAGGTTAAGCAGGTTAAGTTAGGAAAGGTAGGTAAGGTAAGGTAACATAGGTAAAGTTAGGTAAGATAGGTTAAGCAGGTTAAGTTAGGAAAGGTAGGTAAGGTAAGGTAACATAGGTAAAGTTAGGTACGATAGGTAAGATAGGTTAAGCAGGTTAAGTTAGGAAAGGTAGGTAAGGTAAGGTGACATAGGTAAAGTTAGGTTAGGTTAGGTAAGATAGGTTAGGAAAGGTAGGTAAGGTAAGGTAACATAGGTAAAGTTAGGTTAGGTTAGGTAAGATAGGTTAGGAAAGGTATGTAAGGTAAGGTAACATGGTAAAGTTAGGTAAGATAGGTAAGATAGGTTAAGCAGGTTAAGTTAGGAAAGGTAGGTAAGGTAAGGTAACATAGGTAAAGTTAGGTTAGGTTAGGTAAGATAGGTAAGGTAAGGTAACATAGGTAAAGTTAGGTTATGCAGGTTAAGTTAGGTAAAGTTAGGTTTAGGAACGTTACGTTAACTAAGTAACATTGTGTGGAGAGGATAGGTTACGTAGGTTTGAACAGTGTAGATCAGAGAACAGTTTAAAAGGTAAAATGTCTAAGAAAATATATTTTAACAGAAGTGTACGTTTGATATGAAAAGCTGAACTAGTTACATTTTGGAGAGAAATTTTATGACTGAAGATGTCTTAAAGAATAACATGATGGAAGAAGGAGAGTTTCTTTGATGAACGAAGGTGTCTTAGAGAACAACTTTGGGAGAACGAAGGTGAATTAGAGATCGCTTTGATGACTCTGAGAATAACTTTGGCCAATGAATATGGATTGGAAAGTTTCTCTAATGAACGAAGGTGACTTAGAGATTAACTTTTATGACTCTGAGAATAACTTTTATGTCTTAGAGAACAACTTTGATGAGCAAGATTAACTTTAGATGTCTCTGAGAATAACTTTTATAACATAGAAATTAACTTTAGATGTCTCTGAAAATATCTTTGATGACTTCGAGAATAACATTTGATGACTCTGAGAACAAGTTTGATAGCTCTGAGAATAACTTTAGATGTCTCTGAAAATAACTTTGATGAAAGAAGATGTCTTAGATTAACTTTTGATGACTTTGAAAACAAGTTTGATGAACAAAGATGTTTTGAAAGTTTCTCTGACGAACGAAGGTGACTCTGAGAATAGCTTTGGGTAGCTCTGAGAATAACTTTTGTTGTCTTAGAAGAACTTTTGATTGTTCTGAGAATAACTTTAGATATCTCTGAGAATAAGTTTGATGAACGAAGATATCTTACAGAGCAAATTTTATGTTTCGAAGAATAACTTTTTGATGACTCTGGGAATGACTTTGTTGTCTTAGAGAATAACTTTCAGGGCTTAGAGAATGTCTTTGATGAATGGAAGTGAGTTAGAGAATAACATAACATGACTGAGAATAACTTTTGATAACTCTTAGAATAACTTTGATGTCTTAGAGAATAACTTTAGATGACTTTGAGAATGTCTTTGGATAACTCTGAGATTAACTTTGATGTCTTTGAAACAACATTGATGAATTGGAGAATGTCTTTGAGAACATGAGTAGTATTTTGTTAGCTCAGAGAATAACTTTTTGATGACATAGAGAATAACTTTTATGTCTTAGAGAAGAACATTGATGGCTTAGAGAGAATATCTTTGATGAAAGATGATGTCTTGGATTAACTTTGACGTCTCTTGGAATAACTTTGATGACTGAGAATAACTTTTGATAGCTCTTAGAGAATAACTTTTATGAACGGAGATGTTTGAGATTAACTTTGATAGCTCAGAATAACTTTTGTGGACATGAGAATATCTTTGGATAACTCTGAGATTAACTTTGATGTCTTTGAAACAACTTTGATGTACGAGAGTGAGTTAGAGATTACCTTTGTTAACTCTGAGATTAACTTTGATGAACGAGAAAATACTTTTTGATGACATCGAGAATAATTTGATAGCTCTGAGAATGACTTTTATGCCTCTGAGAATAACTTTGAGGATGCAAGTAAATTTTTGAGTGTTTGAGAGTGTCTTTTGATATCTCGAAGAGTCCCATTGAAGTCTTAAAGGATGTCTTTGATGTCTCAAAGGATGTCTTTGAGTGCAACTTTGATGTCTTTGAGTACGTCCTTGATGTCTCGAAGAGTGTCTTTGACTATATTTCTTACTTAACGACATATAATTTAGTTAGGAACAACGATGAATATGACTATTTAGCGAAGTGAAAGGTTACTTTAGTTAAGAACAGTGTTGAACGAGGCTATTTCTGACTATTTTAAAATGAGAGAAGTGATATTTCAGTTAAGAAATGACAAGGAAACATGATGAAGTAACTATTTTTAGTTGACCGATGAATACTTTTAGTTATGGAAAAAGACAAGACATGGCGAAAGTGGCTATTTTAGTGCTCCACAAAGTATAAAATGTCAGTTAAGAATGACGATGATAGATATCTGTGACTATATTTTCTTATTTGACGAAAACATAATGGTTGTTACGAAATGATGAACGAGACTATTTTTAGTTGTCCGATGAATACTTTTAGTTGAGCAAAAGACAAAACATGATGAACATGACTTTTTCTGATGATTGGCGGATAATTTTTAGATAAGAAATGACAATGAAACATGAAGAACACGGTTATTTTCTGATGACTGTGGAATAAGTTTAGTTAAGAAATGATGAAAGTGACTATGTTTTTAGTTGATTGGTGAAAGATTTTTTTAGTTAAGGAACGTTAGATAACATGTAAGGGGAAAAACCCAGAGAACATATGGGGAACATGGCAAAGAACACATGTAAGAAAAGTTGATGAATACAGTGAACATGCTGGGAATATGAACTTACAGAGAACATGAAAACATGATAAGGAGAATAGGGAATACAAAGAATGAACAATGGACTTGTGAAGAACATGGAGAATATGACAAAGAATGTAGAAAACATGTAAGTGAAGGTGAAAAACGAAGTGATCTTGTGAGGAACATGAACTTGTAGAGGAACATGAATATTGACAAAGAACACAAAAATATGGAAGTTAGCATGAATATTGAGTATAAAAGTTGTAAAGAGAACATGTGATGAACATGAAAACATAGAAAATATGACTAGAATTTGTAGAGAAAGTAATGAGACTAAGAGAAAGATTACAGAAAAAATGGAGATACTTGTGAAAATATGAACTGAATGGGACTGTGAACATTTGAAGAACATGGAGTGAACACAGAAAACATGGACAAAATGTGAAGAACACAGCTGAATATAGAGAAAATATGCAAATACAGTATGATTATTGAAGGTTTTGATACGTTGGGGATTGATACGTTGGGGATGAGAAGGGTAAAGTAATTACTCTGATAAACAGATAGGCTGGAGAGGGACTTGATCGAATATATTTATGTCTGATGATCTAAGGCTGAGGAAATGGAGCTTTGCTAATGTCCAGATTAATTTTACTACGTTAGAAAATAAGGTGATCTTAAATCTCAGGTGATTTAGTTGGAAAATAAAGAACTTGCACAAATGAACTAAGCTGGGGCACAAGAGTTGAAACTTGATAACTGAACTGGTTTTTATTTACTATGTCTGAAAATGTAGTTGGGTGATTTGGACTGAGAGTAATGAATTTACAGGAGTGAACTTGGACAGAGGACAAGAGCTAGAGTTTTATAATTGTTTTCATCATATTTACTATGTCTGAAATACAGAGGGTAAAAATTTCAGGGAAATTGATGGGTTATTTACAAAGACTTGAGGGTGGAAGAGGGTGGGGGACGAGAGCTGGAGCTCAGTAACTGACTTGATTTTATTTACGGTGTCTGAAATACAGAGGGTAAAAATTTAAGGGAAATTGATGGTTTATTTACAAAGATACGAAAGAGAACTAAGGCGGAGGACAAGCGCTGGAGCTCGATAACTGACTTGATTTTATTTACGGTGTCTGAAATACAGAGGGTAAAAATTTAAGGGAAATTGATGGTTTATTTACAAAGATACGAAAGAGAACTAAGGCGGAGGACAAGCGCTGGAGCTTGGTAACTGTTTTTGATCTTATTTACGGTGCCTGAAATACAGAGGGTAGAAATTTCAGGGAAATTGGACTGATACTAACGAAGATACGAGAGAGAGCTAAGGCGGAGGACAAGCGCTGGAGCTTGGTAACTGTTTTGATCTTATTTACGGTGCCTGAAATACAGAGGGTAGAAATTTCAGGGAAATTGGACTGATACTACGAAGATACGAGAGAGAGCTAAGGCGGAGGACAAGCGCTGGAGCTTGGTAACTGTTTTGATCTTATTTACGGTGCCCGAAATACAGAGGGTAAAAATTTCAGGGAAATTGGACTGATACTAGCGAAGATACGAGAGAGAGCTAAGGCGGAGGACAAGCGCTGGAGCTTGGTAACTAAATTACTGTATTGAACTACATTTGAAATATGATTATTTTAAAATTTTAGAGGGATTGGAATGATAGTATTCATTATACGACAGGGGACTAAGGTGGGGGAACGTGAGCTAGAACATGCTTACTAACATGATTTATTTGTGTAAAACTGACTTGCTTAATGAAAAGGAGCAAACATACGATGTTGGAAAATAGTTGAACTGAATGAAAGGATAGAGAGTGGAGGGACGGTCCAGATATTATTATGGAGAAGATAAGATAAGAGGTAACCTGGCTGGCCGGGCGTAAGGTAAATAAAGGTGACGCGAGAGATTGCGAGGTAAGGGGGGAGGGAGGGAGGGGGGTGTGATGTACGAAACCCTGAAAACCCTGGCTCACAAACACGAATTTCTAAATTTACATGAAAACTATGGCTTACACAGACGGATTTTGTAAGTTGAAAATATGTAAAACATGTCCGTAGAGTTCTCCTGGAAGCCCTAAAGAGCTATATACGTTACTTGAATTTGTCCCATAAGGCCTTAACAAACTTCTATGTCTTGGAAATTATTTTTCTCATAAGAACTTTAACAAACTCGTATGACATTATTTTTCATTATAAGAATTCCCTGGCTCACAGACACGATATTTCCCAGAAAAAAAAAAAGGAGCCGCTGGCGCTTACACCTCACAGGGGTTCTCTGGCCTGAAAAAAAAAGGAGCCGCTGGCGCTTACACCCCACAGGGGTCCTCTGGCCTGAAAAAAAAAGGAGCCGCTGGCGCTTACATTCCACAGGGGTCCTCTCCCAAAAAAAAAAAAGGAGCCTGTGGCACTTACACCCTACTACTTAAACAGACTGGAGATTAGGCAGTTTCCCTCTTTCATTATCCTCATTTTCTGTGCCAATGTATGGAGTGGGAAATATAGTGGGATATTGTGCTATTCTCGAGCTGTATTAGACGGGCACGTAACGGAAGCCTTGCCAGGTGAAGTATTGTGTTGTGGTCTTTACAGGTGTGGGAGCCTTGCCAGGTGAAGTATTGTGTTGTGGTCTTTACAGGTGTGGGAGCCTTGCCAGGTGAAGTATTGTGTTGTGGTCTTTACAGGTGTGGGAGCCTTGCCAAGTGAACTATTGTGTTGTGTTCTTTACAGGTGTGGGAACCTTGCCAGGTGAAGTATTGATGTGTTCTTTACAGGTGTGGGAACCTTGCCAGGTGAACTACTGTGTTGTGTTCTTTACAGGTGTGGGAGCCAGGCCAGGTGTATTACTGTGTTGTGTTCTTTACAGGTGTGGGAGCCAGGCCAGGTGTATTACTGTGTTGTGTCCTTGCCAGGCCAGGTGTATTACTGTGTTGTGTCCTTTACAGGTGTGGGAGCCCGGCCAGGTGTATTACTGCAATGTGTCCGTCACTATGGGTGGGAACAACGCCTCCTTCACTGCCACCTCCAGTAACAACTTGACACATGTCCTGATTACTAGCATTGGTAAGTCAACTTTTAATGTGAGATCTTCCATGAACGATACCTTCGAAACACGCTACATAGCTACATGTTAACTTTATATATTAACAGTGAGTCAACATTAATCTTGTATGTGCAACATTCTTCTGTATATCGTGCAAAAAAAAACACACATGATATCTGCGCATCACTTGTCTGTTCCTCACCCATAGGAATTATCTCTACTTTCTAAGACTACCAAACCCACTGCCCTCTCCACCACAATCTACCAAAGTGATTCCTGTTTTCCCTTCAGGCTCAGAGGTATACCGGAGAGGTACTCCTCCTCCGAGGGGCATCTCCCTACAAGTGGAGGCTCCTGACAGCTCTACAGATGAGATCCGTAAACCATTCCTCATCACTAAGCCGTCACAGATCCTGGCCTTTGACATGTATGCCTATGAATCAGGCAACTTCACTGTCAGCGTAAGTGTTAGATGACACCAAACTGGTCTAGAGACACTGAAACAATACCTACCACGACAGCACCTCTGAGCACAATAATGAGGACAGTCTCACCTACACTCTGATCAAGGACACTGTAAGAGTTTATTAAAGAAGAAGAGATTAAAAAAATAAGCTAGTATACTTTTCCCTAAATTAGTACCATATTTGAAAGTAACATTAAGGACATGAGTTCGAAGAAATAGCTTGGGAAAGGCACACATTTAGACAGCTTGTTATAGGGGAGAGCTTACCAGAAGACCAACGTTAACATGACGACGTTAGGACAAGGCTCGTGTAAGAATAACATTAACAACCTGTAAGTTCTCACTGTTACTACCGTGGTGCAGGTGCAGCGGGCAACGTGCACCGTCGGCCAGTACTCTGTGGACGCTGGAGGCTGCACCACTGATCCCCCAGACGACCCGCTGGGAATCTCCCACACCTGCCCGGCCGCCAACGTCTTCTGGCCGCAGCAACCAGCATGCAGCGACGCCGCCGGTGTTGCTCTAACTGCAGGTACACTAATTATGTCCCTGGACCTGTGTAGTGGATAAGATGCAGTTCCCTGGTAATCATTACTCGTCTAAGGACCGCAGTGAGCCTTTTTAAATGATTTATTTCACCATATTTTGTATTACCTCGACCTTCAGTGTTCTTAGTGTGCTTGTGACCAGGCACAGCCTTAGACCTTTCCCTAAGGTCAGCCCCTCACTGTGTCCCATCATTGTTATAGCTTCATGGTTCGATCTGGAGCTTCCTTCACTGCTCAGGACCTTGCTTCACTGCTCA
Organism: Procambarus clarkii; assembly: GCF_020424385.1. Taxonomy (NCBI): domain Eukaryota; kingdom Metazoa; phylum Arthropoda; class Malacostraca; order Decapoda; family Cambaridae; genus Procambarus; species Procambarus clarkii. The sequence goes on from NW_025560445.1 coordinate 25,090, forward strand.
GGACCTAGCTTCACTGCTCAGGACCTTGCTTCACTGCTCAGGACCTTGCTTCACTGATCAGGACCTTGCTTCACTGATCATGACCTTGCTTCACTGCTCATCACCTTGCTTCACTTCTCATGACCTCGCTTCACTGCTCATCACCTTGCTTCACTGCTCAGGACTTTGCTTCACTTCTCAGGACCTTGCTTCACTGCTCAGGACCTTGCTTCACTGTTCAGGACCTTGCTTCACCTCAGGAGCTTGCTTCACTACTCAAAACCTTGTTTCACTGCTCAGGACCTTGTTTTATTACTCAGGACCTTGCTTCATTGCTCAGGACCTTGCTTCACTGCTCATGACCTTGCTTCACTGCTTAGCACCTTGCTTCACTGCTCAGGACCTTGCTTCATTGCTCAGGACCTTGCTTCACTGCTCAGGATCTTGCTTCATTGCTCAGGACCTTGCTTCATTGCTCAGGACCTTGCTTCACTGCTCATGGCCTTGCTTCACTGCTCAAGATCTTGCTTCATTGCTTAGGACCTTGCCTCACTGCTCAGAACCTTGCTTTATTGTTCAGGACCTTGCTTCTCTGCTCAGGATCTTGCTTCATTGCTCAGTACCTTGCTTCATCATTGCTCAGGACCTTGCTCAATTGCTCAGGACCTTGCTTCACTGCTAAGAACCTTGCTTCATTGCTCAGGACCTTGCTTCACTTCTCAGAACCTTGCTTCATTGCTCAGGAGGACCTTGCTTCATTGCTCAGGACCTTGCTTCATTGCTCAGGACCTTGCTTCACTGCTCAGGACCTTGCTTCATTACTCAGGACCTTGCTTCATTGCTCAGAACCTTGCGTCATTGCTCATTACCTTGCTTCATTGCTCAGGATCTTGCTTCACTGCTCAGGACCTTGCTTCATTGCTCAGGGCCTTGCTTTATTGCTCAGGACCTTGCTTCATTGCTCAGGACCTTGCTTCATTGCTCAGGGCCTTGCTTCATTGCTCAGGACCTTCCTTCATTGCTCAGGACCTTGCTTCATTGCTCAGGACCTTGCTTCATTGCTCAGGATCTTGCTTCACTGCTCAGGACTTTGCTTCATTGCTCAGGACCTTGCTTCATTGCTCAGGACCTTGCTTCATTGCTCAGGACCTTGCTTCATTGCAAGACCTTGCTTCACTGCTCAGGACTTTGCTTCACTAGACTTCTATAATACCATTGCCCGTCCCTCACTGTCTACCTTTGTACCTCTTATCATTGCCTTCGTCTGACCCTTCCCAGTACCATCAACGAGTCAACCAAGCCTTTCCACCATCTTTAAATATTCAACTTAAAATGCCTATGTCCTGGTTCCTCATCTCTTGTGATAGGAGAAGTCTCAAGAATTCCTGTAGATTCAGTGGATTCCCAGGTTGTATAACTTATACCATATCGTGGTGCAGGGGTGAGGTGTGCGGCTGGGGGTACTCAGGTCGCTGGTTCGAGTCACCTCATTGCTCCAGTTGATATTCCTCACTGTTCGCAGGCGATGAGTCGCACTAACGTGGCTAAAGTATGATGACAAGACCACACACTAGAATGTGAAGGGACGACGACGTTTCGGTCCGTCTCACTGTTCACGGTGGTCTCCATCACACACCCATCATGAACACTGGGCCACTGTACATAGTGGTCTCCTTCACACACCCATCATGAACACTGGGACACTGTACACAGTGGTCTTCATCACACTCCCACCATGAACACTGGGCCACTGTACACAGTGGTCTCCATCACACTCCCACTATGAACACTGGGACACTGTTCACAGTGGTCTTCATCACACTCCCACCATGAACACTGGGACACAGTAAACATTTCTTAACTTTATTATACACATTCAAGATACTAGTATACTGAGCATTAAAATTCAGCTGTATATTTTCAAATAAAATGTTGCTAATTTTAACATATAATCTTAAATATTAAAAATAGCATGTTGCCCAAACATTAGTAACCTCATTTATATACGTTTTAGAATTGACTTTTTGTCTACATATTTTGCCTTGTGTAGCCGCGCCAGACAACTGGACGGACGTGGTGGGGACTGTGGTGTCCGGGGCCTTCACTAGTGTGGGCTTCCACCGGGAG
>NW_025560446.1:0-32500 GCF_020424385.1 Procambarus clarkii
AAAGCAGAACGCTTTAAAAGAGAGCCACCAACGTCGTCTATGCCTTCAAATGCCCTCTTGGGACTGTAAGCCTAAAAAACACTACGTATATAGGCAAGACAACAACATCTCTTTCCAGGCGTTTAACGATGCATAAGCAACAGGGCTCCATTAATGAACATATAGTCTCTTCCCACAACCAACCCATCACCAGAGAAATCTTAGCCAAACAACACAGAAATCATTGATAGATACAGCGATAGCAGGGCGGCTTGACATCTGCGAGGCACTACACATCAAGAATTCAACACCAGCAATCACAGCAGCCAATTAATGCACAACTATATTCTACCCACTTCAAGACTCCCCTCCAAATAGAAGCAGCATCAAGAAATCTTGGCCAATAAAAATAGGCCTTCTGCAGTTACCAACTTTTAATACTCATTGTTTCGTGTCCTGTCTTGTGTTAAAAGTTTATTTTCACCTCATCCAAAACTATTGTAACGTTTAAGATGTTGAAGCTCTATTCAGTTTAAAGTTGTGTGTGTGTGTGTGTAAACTAAAGTCTTTGAAAATGTAATAAGTTTTACGAAATGCGCTCAAATGTCGCGTCAGACAGATAGAAATAAAATGATTTTGGAGAATTGATTTTTGAATCAATAAACTTTTTAACCTAACTAACCTAAAGTGTCGCGTCAGACTAGAAATAAAAATGAATTTTGGAGAATTTTGTAAACTAAAACATTCACAATAAAGTAGTAAGGTCACCACACACACACATACATATATATAATATAATATATATATATATATATATATATATATATATATATATATATATATAGATATAGTATATATATATATATATATATATCTATATATATATATATATATATTATTAAATAGACCGAAAAATAAGATACATATTTCTAACAACACGAACTTTCTCGATCTTTCTTACGTTTCTTTTTCACTGTTGATGGTAATTCAAAAAATCGATTTTCCAAATTTATTTTTATTTCTAGTCTGACGCGACACTTGAGCGCATTTCGTAAGGCAGATCTAACCTTAGTTAAAAAGTTAGGTTAGGTTAGGTTAGGTAGGTTAGGTAGTCGAAAAACAATTAATTCATGAAAACTTGCTTATTAGGCAAATTGGGCCTTGCATAGTAGGCTGAGAAGTGTATTCTGGCTACTAGGTACGATATAATATATATATATATAATATATATATATATATATATATATATATTATATATATATATATATATATATATAGATATATATATATATATATATATATATATATATATATATATATTATATATATATATATATATGTCGTACCTAGTAGCCAGAACGCACTTCTGAGCCTAATATGCAAGGCCCGATTTGCCTAATAGCCAAGTTTTCGTGAATTAATGTTTTTTCGACTACCTAACCTAACCTACCCTAACTTTTTCGGCTACCTAACCTAACCTAACCTAACTTTTTCGGCTACCTAACCTAACCTAACCTCTAGAGATAGGTTAGGTAAGGTTGGTTAGGTTCGGTCATATATCTACGTTAATTTTAACTCCAATGAAAAAAAATGTACCTCATACGTAATGAAATGGGTAGCTTTATCATTTCGTAAGAAAAAAATTAGAGAGAATATATAATTCGTGTAAAACTTGGCTTATTAGGCAAATCGGGCCTTGCATAGTAGGCTGAGAAGTGCGTTCTGGCTACTAGGTACGACAAATATATATATATATATATATATATATATATATATATATATATATATATATATATATATATATATATATATATATATATATATATCACACACCCAGAAGTGACTCGAACCCATACTCCCACACTGGTAACAAGCCTGAATGGTCCCCAGGACTATATACAACTGAAAACTCACACCCCAGAAGTGACTCGAACCCATACTCCCACAACTGGTATGTACAGGGACGCCTTAATCCGCTTGACCATCACGACCGGACATAAGGAAGTGATAGCCGAGGCTATATGAACCACTTCCCCGCCGGCACTCGGATGGTAATCTTGGGCATAGCATTTTATCAAATCACCTCATTCTTTGGGGCACACGTGAGGAACACAAATGCAAACAAGCCTGAATGGTCCCCAGGACTATATACAACTGAAAACTCACACCCCAGAAGTGACTCGAACCCATACTCCCACAACTGGTATGTACAGGGACGCCTTAATCCGCTTGACCATCACGACCGGACATAAGGAAGTGATAGCCGAGGCTATATGAACCACTTCCCCGCCGGCACTCGGATGGTAATCTTGGGCATAGCATTTTATCAAATCACCTCATTCTTTGGGGCACACGTGAGGAACACAAATGCAAACAAGCCTGAATGGTCCCCAGGACTATATACAACTGAAAACTCACACCCCAGAAGTGACTCGAACCCATACTCCCACAACTGGTATGTACAGGGACGCCTTAATCCGCTTGACCATCACGACCGGACATAAGGAAGTGATAGCCGAGGCTATATGAACCACTTCCCCGCCGGCACTCGGATGGTAATCTTGGGCATAGCATTTTATCAAATCACCTCATTCTTTGGGGCACACGTGAGGAACACAAATGCAAACAAGCCTGAATGGTCCCCAGGACTATATACAACTGAAAACTCACACCCAGAAGTGACTCGAACCCATACTCCCACAACTGGTATGTACAGGGACGCCTTAATCCGCTTGACCATCACGACCGGACATAAGGAAGTGATAGCCGAGGCTATATGAACCACTTCCCCGCCGGCACTCGGATGGTAATCTTGGGCATAGCATTTTATCAAATCACCTCATTCTTTGGGGCACACGTGAGGAACACAAATGCAAACAAGCCTGAATGGTCCCCAGGACTATATACAACTGAAAACTCACACCCCAGAAGTGACTCGAACCCATACTCCCACAACTGGTATGTACAGGGACGCCTTAATCCGCTTGACCATCACGACCGGACATAAGGAAGTGATAGCCGAGGCTATATGAACCACTTCCCCGCCGGCACTCGGATGGTAATCTTGGGCATAGCATTTTATCAAATCACCTCATTCTTTGGGGCACACGTGAGGAACACAAATGCAAACAAGCCTGAATGGTCCCCAGGACTATATACAACTGAAAACTCACACCCCAGAAGTGACTCGAACCCATACTCCCACAACTGGTATGTACAGGGACGCCTTAATCCGCTTGACCATCACGACCGGACATAAGGAAGTGATAGCCGAGGCTATATGAACCACTTCCCCGCCGGCACTCGGATGGTAATCTTGGGCATAGCATTTTATCAAATCACCTCATTCTTTGGGGCACACGTGAGGAACACAAATGCAAACAAGCCTGAATGGTCCCCAGGACTATATACAACTGAAAACTCACACCCCAGAAGTGACTCGAACCCATACTCCCACAACTGGTATGTACAGGGACGCCTTAATCCGCTTGACCATCACGACCGGACATAAGGAAGTGATAGCCGAGGCTATATGAACCACTTCCCCGCCGGCACTCGGATGGTAATCTTGGGCATAGCATTTTATCAAATCACCTCATTCTTTGGGGCACACGTGAGGAACACAAATGCAAACAAGCCTGAATGGTCCCCAGGACTATATACAACTGAAAACTCACACCCCAGAAGTGACTCGAACCCATACTCCCACAACTGGTATGTACAGGGACGCCTTAATCCGCTTGACCATCACGACCGGACATAAGGAAGTGATAGCCGAGGCTATATGAACCACTTCCCCGCCGGCACTCGGATGGTAATCTTGGGCATAGCATTTTATCAAATCACCTCATTCTTTGGGGCACACGTGAGGAACACAAATGCAAACAAGCCTGAATGGTCCCCAGGACTATATACAACTGAAAACTCACACCCCAGAAGTGACTCGAACCCATACTCCCACAACTGGTATGTACAGGGACGCCTTAATCCGCTTGACCATCACGACCGGACATAAGGAAGTGATAGCCGAGGCTATATGAACCACTTCCCCGCCGGCACTCGGATGGTAATCTTGGGCATAGCATTTTATCAAATCACCTCATTCTTTGGGGCACACGTGAGGAACACAAATGCAAACAAGCCTGAATGGTCCCCAGGACTATATACAACTGAAAACTCACACCCCAGAAGTGACTCGAACCCATACTCCCACAACTGGTATGTACAGGGACGCCTTAATCCGCTTGACCATCACGACCGGACATAAGGAAGTGATAGCCGAGGCTATATGAACCACTTCCCCGCCGGCACTCGGATGGTAATCTTGGGCATAGCATTTTATCAAATCACCTCATTCTTTGGGGCACACGTGAGGAACACAAATGCAAACAAGCCTGAATGGTCCCCAGGACTATATACAACTGAAAACTCACACCCCAGAAGTGACTCGAACCCATACTCCCACAACTGGTATGTACAGGGACGCCTTAATCCGCTTGACCATCACGACCGGACATAAGGCCCTGTACATACCAGTTGTGGGAGTATGGGTTCGAGTCACTTCTGGGGTGTGAGTTTTCAGTTGTATATAGTCCTGGGGACCATTCAGGCTTGTTTGCATTTGTGTTCCTCACGTGTGCCCCAAAGAATGAGGTGATTTGATAAAATGCTATGCCCAAGATTACCATCCGAGTGCCGGCGGGGAAGTGGTTCATATAGCCTCGGCTATCACTTCCTTATGTCCGGTCGTGATGGTCAAGCGGATTAAGGCGTCCCTGTACATACCAGTTGTGGGAGTATGGGTTCGAGTCACTTCTGGGGTGTGAGTTTTCAGTTGTATATAGTCCTGGGGACCATTCAGGCTTGTTTGCATTTGTGTTCCTCACGTGTGCCCCAAAGAATGAGGTGATTTGATAAAATGCTATGCCCAAGATTACCATCCGAGTGCCGGCGGGGAAGTGGTTCATATAGCCTCGGCTATCACTTCCTTATGTCCGGTCGTGATGGTCAAGCGGATTAAGGCGTCCCTGTACATACCAGTTGTGGGAGTATGGGTTCGAGTCACTTCTGGGGTGTGAGTTTTCAGTTGTATATAGTCCTGGGGACCATTCAGGCTTGTTTGCATTTGTGTTCCTCACGTGTGCCCCAAAGAATGAGGTGATTTGATAAAATGCTATGCCCAAGATTACCATCCGAGTGCCGGCGGGGAAGTGGTTCATATAGCCTCGGCTATCACTTCCTTATGTCCGGTCGTGATGGTCAAGCGGATTAAGGCGTCCCTGTACATACCAGTTGTGGGAGTATGGGTTCGAGTCACTTCTGGGGTGTGAGTTTTCAGTTGTATATAGTCCTGGGGACCATTCAGGCTTGTTTGCATTTGTGTTCCTCACGTGTGCCCCAAAGAATGAGGTGATTTTATATATATATGTATATATATATATGTCGTATCTAGTAGCCAGAACGCACTTCTCAGCCTACTATGCATGGCCCGATTTGCCTAATAAGCCAAGTTTTCCTGAATTAATATATTTTCTCTAATTTTTTTCTTATTAAATGATAAAGCTACCCATTTCATTATATATGAGGTCAATTTTTTTTTATTGGAGTTAAAATTTACGTAGATATCTGACCAAACGTAACCAACCCTACCTAACCTAACCTAACCTATCTCTATAGGTTAGGTTAGGTTAGGTAGCCTAAAAAGTTAGGTTAGGTTAGGTTAGGTAGTCGAAAAAACATTAATTCATGAAAACTTGGCTTATTAGGCAAATTGGGCCATGCATAGTTGGCTGAGAAGTGCTTTCTGGCTATTAGGTACGACATATATATATATATATATATATATATATATATATATATATATATATATATATATATATATATATATATATATATATATATATATATATATATATATATATATATATACAAACAAGCCTGAATGGTCCCCAGGACTATATGCGACTGAAAACGCACACCCCAGAAGTGACTCAGCTCACGATGGAAGCAAGTCGATGAAGAACTTTGTTGGGTAAGGCAGGTCCTATTCACCAATAAATTCTCTAACGGTTATGTAGTAAACGTCATAAAAAAAGGTGAAATGCAATGCAACCTCTAATGAGTCAACTAACACATCCCCCCCCCCCCCCTCCCCTATTAGACTGTTTTACAGGAACTTCTTTTCGACGGCTCATAAAACGGAGGAAAGTGTCCTGAAAGATATTATTATTAGGAAAGTTATCCCTTCTGAAAAAATCAGAAAATATAATTGACAATTTACTTCAAAAAGAAGAAAACAGCCAACTTACTCATGAAAAATTCCCCAGACACCAAACAGAATGCTTTAAGGAAACCAACGTAGTCTATGCCTTCACATGCCCACATGGGGACTGTAAGCCCCAAAGATCACAGTATATAGGCAAGACAACAACGTCTCTTTTTAGGTGATTAACAATGCACAAACAACAGGACTCCATCAAAGAACATATAATCTCTTCTCACAACCAGACCATCACCAGAGAAATCTTAACAAGCAACACAGAAATAATCTATAGATACAACGATTACAGGAGACTCTGCATCAGCGAGGCACTACACATCAAAAAGTCAACACCAGCAATAAACAGACAATTAATGTGTAACTGTAATCTACCCACTTCAAGTGCCCGAACGAACATAGAAGCAGCAAGAGAAAATATGGCCCAATAGGCCTTCTGTAGTTACTTTCATTCTTATTTTTTCATATGCAATTTATACCCATTGATTCATGTTCTGTCGCCTCACCCAAAAACATTTGTGTTATATCACTTTACTCAAAACGAATATAAGCATTACACACGGAAATCACAACAGCGTGATGCATCAAATGAACATATCTACAAGGGCTGTGACGAGGGTTCTAACCTACGTTCGAACTACGATCCCAGATGCTGCCTTAATTGACTGAGCTACAACATGGTTAAAAGAACTTCAACAGGAAAATCATCCTCATTTACCAACGGTTCCTGCAGTCTCTCCGAGACATGGGGGGAATTGCGTAAAACCCTGGTCTGTGCCTTGGAGAAACTGCAGGAACTGTTGGTAAATCAGATGATTTCCCGGTTGCAATTCTTTTAAACCATGTCGTAGATCAGTCGATTAAGGCAGCATCTGGGATCCTCTCGGACGTAGGTACGAACCTTCGTCACGGCCTTTGTGGATTTGAGTATGAGCATGTTATATGATATGTGTAAACCTGTCTTTGAAAATGTAGGAAGCCCTTGAGAAACTCTTGTAGGCGTCAGAAAATAAATGAAAATGAGAAAATGAACTTTGGAGAGTTAATATTTCAATTACCCCCGACAGTGAAGAAATTATGTGACTGAAAACATATTTTCAGTCGCATAAGCATATATGCGACTGAAAACTCCTCACCCCAGAAGTGACTCGAACTCAGACAGCCAGGGGCACTATGCACCATAGCCAACCTGGTTCATTAAACATTAGACCACCGTATCTGTACAGACGTCATTCGTAGCCGAGGCTATAATCCCAACGACCTGACGGCACTTGCTGGTAAATTTGGGCATAGATATTTCATTGAATCACCTCACTTTGTGGGGCCACGTGAACAACACAATTGTGAACAAGCTTGAATGGTCCCCAAGCCAATATGCAACTGAAAACTTCACACTGTTCGGAGTGTTATTTGATAACGATTACTGTGAGTGTATTATTATTGTTACTTGATGGATATAACTGTGATTGTACTAGGATTGATACTTGACGGAGATGATTGTGTGTGTACTTGGATTGTTACTTGACGGCGATGACAGTGAGAGTAATTTATGTGTTACTTGAGTACCGGTTGTATTCTATGAATGCTACTTGATGGAGATGACAGTGAGTGTACTGTCCTACAATTAGAGCAATATACACGTTAAATGTTTTGGAACTTCCGATATTTTGGTAGTAAGTTGTATGGACAAATAATAGACAAATGACTGTAAAGAGTCACATGTGAACTCACGAGGAGACATGAGGTGACCAGGACGTGAGGAGACATAAGGTGAATATGATGCGAGTGGACGTGAGGTGACCACGACATGAGGAAACATGAGGTGACCACGACATGCGGAGACATGAGGTATCCATGACGTGAGGAGACATGAGGTGACCATGACGTGAGGAGACATGAGGTGACCATGACGTGAGGAGACATGAGGTGACCATGACGTGAGGAGACATGAGGTGACCACGACGTGAGGAGACATTAGGTGACCATGACGTGAGGAAACATGAGGTGACCATGACGTGAGCAGACATGAGGTGATCACGACATGAGAAGATGTGAGGTGACCACGACGTGAGGAGTCATGAGGTGACCACGACGTGAGGTGACCACGACGTGACCACGATGAGGTGACCACGACGTGAGGTGACCACGACGTGAGGTGAAATCAGGTGACCACGACGTGAGGAGTCATGAGGTGACCACGACGTGAGGGGATCAATCAGGTGACCACGACGTGAGGTGACCACGATGAGGTGACCACGACGTGAGGTGACCACGAAGTGAGGTGACCACGACGTGAGGTGACCACGACGTGAGGTGACCACGACGTGAGGTGACCACGACGTGAGGTGACCACGACGTGAGGTGACCACGACGTGAGGTGACCACGACGTGAGGTGACGACATGAGGTGACCACGACGTGAGGTGACCACTTGACGTGAGGTGACCACGACGTGAGGTGACCAGACGTGAGGTGACCACGACGTGAGGAGTCATGAGGTGACCACGACGTGAGGCGACTTGAGGTGACCACGACATGAAGAGACGTGAGGTGACCACGACGTGAGGGGAAATCAGGTGACCACGACGTGAGGGGAAATGAGGTGACCACGACGTGAGGTGAAATCAGGTGACCACGACGTGAGGGGAAATGAGGTGACCACGACGTGAGGTGACCACGAAGTGAGGTGACCACGACGTGAGGTGACCACGACGTGAGGTGACCACGACGTGAGGTGACCACGACGTGAGGTGACTTGAGGTGACCACGACATGAGGAGACATGAGGTGACCACGACGTGAGGTGACTTGAGGTGACCACGACATGAGGAGACATGAGGTGACCACGACGTGAGGTGACTTGAGGTGACCACGACGTGAGGTGACCACGACGTGAGGTGACCACAACGTGAGGCGACTTGAGGTGACCACGACATGAGGTGACCACGACATGGGGTGACCACGACGTGAGGTGACATCGACGTGAGGTGACTTGAGGTGACCACGATGTGAGGTGACCACGACGTGAGGTGACCACGACGTGAGGTGACCACGACACGTGAGGTGACTACGACGTGAGGTGACCACTACGTGAGGTGACCACGACGTGAGGTGACGTGAGGTGACCACGACGTGAGGTGACCACGACAGGTGAGGTGACCACGACGTGAGGTGACCACGACATGAGGTGACCACGACATGAGGTGACCACGACATGAGGTGACCACGACGTGAGGTGACCACGACATGAGGTGACCACGACGTGAGGTGACCACGACGTGAGGTGACCACGACATGAGGTGACCACGACGTGAGGAGAATTGTGGTGACCACGACATGAGGTGACCACGACGTGAGGTGACCACGACGTGAGGTGACCACGACGTGAGGTGACCACGACATGAGGTGACCACGACGTGAGGTGACCACGACGTGAGGTGACCACGACGTGAGGTGACCACGACGTGAGGTGACCACGACGTGAGGTGACCACGACGTGAGGTGACCACGACATGAGGTGACCACGACATGAGGTGACCACAACATGAGGTGACCACGAAGTGAGGTGACCACGACGTGAGGTGACCACGACGTGAGGTGACCACGACGTGAGGTGACCACGACGTGAGGTGACCACAACGTGAGGTGACCACTACGTGAGGTGACCACGACGTGAGGTGACCACGACGTGAGGTGACCACACGACGTGAGGTGACCACGACATGAGGTGACCACGACATGAGGTGACTACAGACAGATAATATTGCTGCTGTATAAACAAGTTACCCATAGAAAATGTAATTGTAGTGGAATTTCCGTCTATAGAAAACGGGATATCATTCCACATACTGTTATAAATTCACCACCTATTATGGTGGGAATTATTCTTAAATTCATTAGTCTTTGGACTTTACCATTATAAAAACATCTCATATAAATTAACTTAATTATCAATATTAAAGTAGAGTAAATGTGACCCTTCTATCACTTTCTGTCATCTGGACAATGTAGACCAGTAGCGTCAGTAGTGGGGAGTGGTCAGCCATTGTTATTGTTATACTTAGACCACAGAGGCTCTCGGGAGCAAATACGGCTCCTGTTAATTTTACTTGGACGAAGTGTTATGGAAACCAAAGGTGTACCATCATCAACACGCTGTCAACAAATTCAAGTTAAGTGTTCTGCCGAAACCCATTTATCTATCATTTATGGCCATTAATGTCATTGGGTAGGGTGGGGCCGGTTAGAGCACGAGATCGCCTCATACTAAAGGTAATTAAGCCTAGGTCTGTATGGTTCCATGTACAGTGTTTTCTCTGATAGAGCTGTCATATATTAGGATTTTGGCTTTACAGCTAGCGCCCTTTTGGCAGGTCAAGACGAGGAAGCATGCTTTGTGCATCAGTTACCAGGGTGATGGAAGCTACCTCAAAGAGGGAAAATGTGGTGTCTACATCCTGGTTATACCTGGTGGACTAAGGCCTGCTGTACAAATAAGATAAGGAACCTCTTCAATGTATGTAGTGTAATACTGTAGTTTGATTAGCTGCATATATATAAATTCAATTAATATAAACCCCCCTAATGTGTAGAGGATCGATTTGTGAGATTATGAGATTATTGCAGAAATACAGTCCACTTATCATACAAATTGCTATCGAAGTATATAAATTAACGTAAATATAAATTCATATAAATTAAATAAATATAAATCTCACAGGTCGGTGCCCACATTATTTGGACCTTCGGAACCGGATTATTTGGTCCTTTGAACCCATATTTGGTCATCTTAGTACCGGATGAACCAGTTAACCAGTGGATTCATTAAATATACTAGTGCAGTGTGATTTAAACAAAGGCCAGCAGTCAAAGACGGCGGCGTTGCCTCAAGCGAGTTCACGAGCCCCGCTCAGTTCAGATCAGCCTCGTCAGCGGTTTCATGCACACCCACAGATTTGGTGGCGTGTTATTCTGTGAAATGACAGCGCTAATATTGAAGCCAGCCAAATTAGTGGCTGTGTCGCGAGATTGTCCACGAATTTTGTGGAGTTTATTTCGCGAGGTCAATAATAGTATTTAATACTTCTTGATATTATTAGAAGTTTTATAGAGGCTATTATCAATAATTGTGTATATTATTTCTCCAAAATAGAGAATTATTTAATATATATTGCACTAGTGATCACAGTATAATATTTACTAATTGCCAACCCACAACAGGGTAGGATATTACCATTGACTAGTTGAACTATTATTGTTCATCCTAGTCCCATTATTACCATAGTCAGTTGTACTATATTAAACAACCTAACACCATTAATGAATGGTCCAGACCCTATTTTGGGTGTAATTTTTATCAACTCGAGTTGAGTTGTATATATAATAATTTACTTATGATCATTACACCCTTGAGTGATTAATTAGTGTCAATACCATCCTAGGGTGATACAGAAGAGCTAACCTAAAGGTACTTCCATGACACTGGTTTATCACTCAAATCATTAGTGTGTATGATTGTATATATATATAATGTGTATTAATTTTAAGTGCTAACCTCTAGTAGAGGTAGGATTATTGCCTAGTGAGTGCAGAATTTACCCTAGGCTATCATTAGAGCTTGTTCAACATTATGAGCGACCCAAGTACAAGCCCCACAAGGCTTCACCAACTAGCCAGTATGTATAATGCAGGGAGAATGAAAAGAACCCTTGCAGGTCTTAAAGGCCATTTAACAAGACAGATCAAGAAATGTGAAGATTTGTCACAACAATCAACAGTTGATTATGCTGACCTGGAAAGCTATTATCAAGCAGCTGCAGGTAAATTTGAGCAAATCAAATGCCAAATAGCAACATATGTGGCTGAACTTGCCAACACCAATTTATCAGAAACAGAAATAGACGACATTATGGTTGATCTTGCGAATTATGAAGATCACACTCAGGCCACGTTACAGCCTTATGTCAAATTAATTGCCCAGAACAAGGCAACAGCAACAACAACAACAGTTGCATCTAATACGAGTCAAGCAGAAGCTCGACTCCCTCCAATTAATTTACCCACTTTCTCAGGAAAAGATGAGGAAGATTGGGACGAATTTTGGAACAAATTCGTTGACCTTGTAGACTCAAAACAATCTTTACCAAAGAGTAGTAAATTCTCTTATTTGCAAGGCCAATTATCAGGTGAGGCTAAAACAGTAGTATCCCATCTGAGATTAACTAATGACGGCTATGATCTGGCAGTAAAACTCCTCAGGGATAATTATGATGATCCAGAAGTAAGAACATCACATTTAGTTCATGAGCTGTTGCATTTACCCCCACCGGAGGCTTCAGCTGATTCACTCCAAGTCTTCAAGCTGGAGGTAGAATCATTGATCAATGCCCTCAGCCTGACAGCAGATACAAACGGGGCTGCGTGGGTCTTGAAAATAATTGTCCAGGAGAAAATACCTAGGGACATATTGAGACAAATGAGTGCTCATTACAATAAAAGTATTTTACCCATGAGTGAAATATCTGAGGGTTTAAAGTCAGTAGTTCATCAATTACAAACACATGACAATTTAAAACCACCAAGTAAACCCTCAGAAACCAATAATAGTAAACCACAGAGTACCAAAGGTACTCCAAATCAATCTAGACAATATAATTCAACACCAAAGTGGAACAGTAGCAGTGTGGGCGTATATGCAGTGGGACCCTCCAAGCCTATAGTTACTGTGTCATTCAAGAACGTGACACCAAAGGGTACTGGAAGCTATGGAACATGTTTGTTCTGCGATGAGAAACATTCAATGTACCACTGCTCTAATTTTCCTGATAGTGACGCCCGTGTTGAGCGACTCAAAGATTTGCAACATTGCACGAGGTGCCTCAGGAAACATAACATCAAGGACTGTGAGACCCAATTACACACCTGTAATAGGTGTAACAAAGGTCAGCACCATGCAGCATTGTGCAGAGACACCAAAACAACGTCTCCAAACCCCAAGGTGGAAGATAGCATTCCCACCACAGTACAGTACTGCAAGGTGCAACAAACAAAGAGTGACCAATCGGCAAAGTCTAAAGGTAATACGACTTTGCCTACTGCCCAAATTACCATCCAGAATAAGAGGGCCAAGGTCCATACCCGTGGGTTGTTTGACCAAGGATCCCAGAGAACATTTGTCACTAAAAAGTTGGCAGATGAACTACAATTAAGGCCTGTAGCCCAGATGTCATTCAATATCTCAGGCTTTGTAACAGATGCAGGACCTCAAGTCTACCAGGTGGTACAACCATCAGTACGTTTAGGCAGTTACGTCTGTCGAGTACAAGCCATTGTGGTTGACAAAATACCAGTAGACCTACAAGTTCAAAGTCTGAGAGCAACAGCCAAATTCCTGAGAAATAGAGGAATAAAATTGGCAGATAATATTAAGTCTGATCACCTCACCGACTTCGGTCTCCTAGTAGGGACAGACAATTGCCATCGATTCATCGGTAGCCCTACTAAATATCAGGGCATAACCATGTTAAACTCTGCAGGAGGTAAATTACTCTCAGGCCCAGTATCAAGCCTGAGGAGACCTATGCCTGCAGATAAACAATACCAATAGAAATCTAAATTTGTCAGCTGATTATTTCTCCAGTAGCATTATACTAAGGAGATTACAGCTGACTATACCAACAGAGGTTGATGTTAGTATCATCATTTAAAGCTGAAGATGAGTTCATGAGGCCTCAGTGGCAAATCAGTGAACAGTAGCCTAAACCAGCTACAAGTCACTGTGACCAATGTCACTGAACCCACTGCA
The DNA here is from genome assembly GCF_020424385.1 of Procambarus clarkii. NCBI lineage: Eukaryota > Metazoa > Arthropoda > Malacostraca > Decapoda > Cambaridae > Procambarus > Procambarus clarkii. The sequence goes on from NW_025560446.1 coordinate 14,059, forward strand.
GTCTCAGAACCATTCTTTACTTCAATGATGAGCTATTCAATCTTCTGAATCAATTAACTAAATTAAACCCCAATAAATCTGATGACTGATTTGATACATTTATTATTTAATCAAGATGTATTCCATGGGCCTCAGTGTTTATATAACAGTGACCAGTTACTTGAAGAAATTTCAAGTTATATCTAATGTCACTGATCTCACTGCAATCCCTGAATCATACTTGACTGTAGTACTTGATCACATTCAGTCTTCTGGGTTAAATAATATGTAATAAGGCTTGAATTTTAGCCTTTCAAGAGTTAACAGGGAAATGAAATCGCATTAGACTTCTAACCCCTGCAACTCTAGTATGGGACATCCGTCCTGTACGAACAGACGCACAAATGTGTGATTACTAACTACTGACATCAAATTAATCTAATAATTCGAAGGAGGAGTATCGGTGTTCGTCTGTTCTAAATAGGACTTCGACCCGTGAGCAGCCCCTGGGGAATTATGTCGGAAAATCCGACACCATTTAATAATATCATACAGACAGATAATATTGCTGCTGTATAAACAAGTTACCCATAGAAAATGTAATTGTAGTGGAATTTCCGTCTATAAAAAACGGGATATCATTTCACATACTGTTATAAATTCACCACCTATTATGGTGGGAATTATTCTTAAATACATTAGTCTTTGGACTTTACCATCATAAAAACATCTCATATAAATTAACTTAATTATCAATATTAAAGTAGAGTAAATGTAACCCTTCTATCACATTCTGTCATCTGGACAATGTAGGCCAGTAGTGTCAGTAGTGGGGAGTGGTCAGCCATTGTTATTGTTATTGTGACGATAATCTCCTTCAAGAGATTGAGCCTGCTCTTCCCTCCAAAAGACGTTGATATAAACATCTATATAAAACAAGTATGGAAGAAAAATCCAACAACGACAACACCAGCAAGGTTTGCCAGAGCGCAAAACGTATGCAGCCAGGATCACCTGCTCCACCTCAAACCGCCAAACTACCTGTCTTGTCGCCGGCTCATCGCTGATTGGCTACGGGTCTAGCTGCAACTGCACTCCACCCACCATACTACTTGATGTCTGGGGCCGCCACGACCTCAGTCTTCAGAATATCCCGTGCTTTCGACAGGTTAACACGTCTCGTTGGTAGACTAAGCCCCAGGCTTACGTGTACTAAGAGAAGTGATAGCTTGAAGCCAATATTCCGGCACCTATTTACTTGTTATTTGCTCACTTGTCTTAACGTAACTTTTCATTTTGCCATTTAATTATTCTTATTACTTTGATTGATTTTATTATACGAATTTGTATGTCCATTTTATTCATGTTTTGATTTCTTTAACGTAATTAAAATTTCATTGTTAAAATTTACTTGTGTTTTGTGTGTCTTCTCCTTACCTTACCACAGACGAAGTTCCAGATTTTCTATTTTTTTTTCTATATGTGACGAGGCCATACCCCTAGCTTTTGAACAGCCGAACACCAACGCGTTACTGTCACATATTATATGGGGGCCTGTCCTAGGAGCTTCACTCAGGTACTGGTGCCAAGTGGTAATTAATGGTAAGCGTATTTAACTTTGTTAACGTAGCTTTTACTATTTTTCATATTCAATTTCATTTTTTATATGGTGCGGTGTATTGTGCATTACGAGAGTAGCATATGGTGAAGGTGAGACAACTTTGGATTACGTGGTGACTGTAGGCCGCAGTCATACTCTTAATTGGTCATCTCTCCCTCCGTGTTATTACTCGTGTTTACCATCTTTGTCCCTTGGATATTTCTCATTTTTGACAGATCATCATATTGGTACCCTGGTACTGTGGTCTGCCCCGGGTCAAGTGCACCCAATCTTCTGCAATCTGACTGTAGGAGGACAAAGAGGGCCATAGTTCCTCTAGCTCAAACTTTAGTTGCTGAATTGGGACCTCAGCAGCAGTTCTCGTCACCAGTTGACACCTCGCACCCCTACACGTCAGTCAGAGATGATGATACATACAACGGTAGGGAATTAGCTTACTTTTTCAGAGCACAAAAAGTTCGCTAATTCTGTAAGTATCATATTAAATTCAGTAGGAAAAACTTGCTTTATGTCCTATAGAGTCTCGGCAAGGTATGCCCAGCAAACACAAATCATCTAGAAAACGTTTGTCTATCTCTTCCCATAGGCGTGGGAATGATTGGCATTGAGAATGGTGCAGGAGAGCCTTTGAGAAACTTTTAATCAAAAAATCCAAACACAAAGGTTTTATAATAAAATGTTTTTCTGCAACTATTTTCTTCCTAATGTATTACAAATAGTTTTTACATGTTTATATATAAAGGTTATGGTGTTTTTTTTTGTAAAATTCATTAATAAATTGTGAATGATATTTATTGGCTCAGTGAAACGTTCAAAATCCATTTTGTTATAATATGATCAGAAAAAAGTAGTTTGCCAAATTTTCTAAAAATCGCTCTTTTTAACACAATTTGACTCCTTATGCATTCTACTAAACACTAATATCATGTTTAAATATATAATTTATGTATTATTCCCTAAGATAATTTATATAAATTATAAAAGTTGCTGGAAAGTGGTGTGAAAGAATCTGAAAACGTTTTGTTGTCTTATATTGGCGTGTTCTTATTAACTAGAGTGAGTAAGAGTGAGCGAGAGTGGGTAAGAGTGAATAAGAGTGACTGAGAGTAAGAGTAAGAGTGACTGAAGGTGAGTGAGAGTGCCAGAGCGTGTGTAAGTGTGAGTAAGAGTGAGTGAGAGTGTATAAGTGTGAGTAAGAGTGAGTGAGTAAAAGTAAGAGTGACTGAGAGTGAGTGAGAGTAAGAGTGACAGAGTGATTGAGAGTAAGGGTGATAATGAGAGTAAGAGTGATTGAGAGTAAGTTTGATTGAGAGTAAGAGTGATTGAGAGTAAGAATGATTGAGAGTAAGAGTGATTGAGAGTAAGAGTGATTGGGAGTAAGAGTGATTAGGAGTAGGAGTAAGAGTAGGAGTAAGAGTGAGAGTAGGAGTAAGAATGAGAATAAGAGTGAGTAAGAGTAAGAATGAGAGTAAGAGTGATTGAGAGTAAGAGTGATTGGGAGTAAGAGTGATTGGGAGTAAGAGTAAGAATGATAATAAGAGTGATTGAGAGTAAGAGTGATTGGGAGTAGGAGTAAGAGTGAGTAAGAGTAAGAATGAGAGTAAGAGTGATTGGGAGTAGGAGTGATTGGGAGTAAGAGTGATTGATAATAAGAGTGAGAGTAAGAGTGATTGAGAGTAAGAGTATGAGAGTAAGAGTGAGAGAGTGAGTATAAATGGGTAAGGGTGACTGAGAGTGAGTAAGAGTGACAGAGAGTAAGAGTGACAGAGAGTAAGAGTGACAGAGAGTAAGAGTGACAGAGTAAGAGTGACAGAGAGTAAGAGTGACAGAGAGTAAGTGACAGAGTAAGAGTGACAGAGAAAGAGTGACAGAGAGTAAGAGTGACAGAGTAAGAGTGACAGAGTAAGAGTGACAGAGAGTAAGAGTGAGTATGAGAGTAAGAGTGACAGAGAGTAAGAGTGAGTATGAGAGTAAGAGTAACAGAGAGTAAGAGTGAGTATGAGAGTAAGAGTGAGTATGAGAATGAGTAAGAGTGAGTAAGGATGACTGAGAGTAAAAGTGAGTAATAGTGCGTAAGAGTGATTGAGAGTAAGAGTGAGTAATAGTGTGTAAGAGTGATTGAGAGTAAGAGTGAGTAATAGTGCGTAAGAGTGATTGAGAGTGAGAGTGATTATGAGAGAGTAAGAGTGTGAGGTGTGAGAGGGTAGCAGGCCAGGGAGGCAGGATGTGTGGTCACAGGCGAGGCCTAGGCCTCGTGATCTCTAATGTTGGTTTTTATATATATGTTGGATTTTTTGTCCTGTTTCAAATTATAATTATTTAGCAGGAATGTAATAAGATATTGCACAGTATTAATGTGACAATAATATATGCATTATTTCCTTGATAATCAAACTTGTTGTTCAAAGATAATATACAATCTTTGAAGGAAACATTTTGAGAGCGCGAGCTGGCAACACTGTTCTGGTGGTGAGAGAGACATGGTTAGTTGTGCTCAGACCTTCAGTGGTGAAGGGTGTGTCCCAGCTGGCCGCCATCAGCCGCCACCCGCCGCCACCACCACCACCCAAACCACCAGCCGCCACCCGCCGCCACCACCACCACCCACCACCACCCACTACCACCCACCATCACCCCCACCACCACCCACCACCGCCATCACCCACCACCACCAGCCGCCACCCGCCACCCGCCACCGCCACCCGCCACCACCACCCGCCACCACCACCCACCACCAGCCGCCACCACCCACCACCAGCCGCCACCACCCACCACCAGCCGCCACCTGCCACCACCCAGCACCCACCACCAGCCGCCACCACCCACCACCAGCCGCCACCTGCCACCACCCACCACCCACCACCAGCCGCCACCCACCACCACCCGCCACCACCCACCACCAGCCGCCACCCACCACCAGCCGCCACCCACCACCAGCCGCCACCAGCCGCCACTACCACCAGCCGCCACCCACCACCCAGCCGCCACCCGCCACCACCCACCACCAGCCGCCACCCACCACCAGCCGCCACCGCCACCACCAACCACCAGCCGCCACCCGCCCCAGCCGCCACCCACCACCAGCCGCCACCCGCCAACACCACCACCCACCACCAGCCTCCACCACAACCACCCACCACCCAGCCGCCACCCGCCACCACCCACCACCAGCCGCCACCACCACAAGCCGCCACCCGCCACAACCCACCACCAGCTGCCACCCGCCACCACCCACCACCAGCCGCCACCACAACCACCCACCACCAGCCGCCACCCGCCACCACCCACCACCAGCCGCCACCCACCACAAGCCGCCACCCGCCACAAACCACCACCAGCCGCCACCCGCCACCACCCACCACCAGCCGCCACCCACCACCAGCCGCCACCGCCACCACCCAAAACCACCCACCACCAGCCACCACCCACCACCAGCCGCCACCCACCACCAGCCGCCACCCGCCGCCACCCACCACCAGCCGCCACCCGCCACCACCCACCACCAGCCACCACCCGCCACCACCACCAGCCGCCACCCGCCGCCACCACCCACCACCACCAGCTGCCACCACCCACCACCAACCAGAACCACCCACCACCACCAGCCGCCACCACCCACCACCGCCGCCACCACCCACCACCACCAGCCGCCTCCCGCCACCACCCACCACCGCCACCACCCGCCACCACCACCAGCCGCCACCCTCCGCCAGCAGCCGCCACCGCCACCACCAGCCGCCACGCCACCGCCACCAGCCGCCACCCACCACAGCCGCCCGCCACCACCAGCCGCCACCACCAGCCACCGCCACCCACCACCACCAGCCGTCACCCACCACCACCAGCCGCCACCCGCCACCACCCACCACCACCAGCCGCCACCGCCACCACCCACCACCAGCCGCCACCGCCACCACCCACCACCACCACCAGCCGCCACCCACCACCGCCACCACCACAGCCGCCACCACCACTCATCACCACCACCACCACCCGCCATCACCGCCGCCACCGCCACCACCCACCACAGCCGCCGCCACCCATCACCACCGCCACCACCACCCACCACCACCGCCACCACCCATCACAGCCGCCACCACCAGCCGCCACCGCCCCCACAAGCCACCATCACCGCCACCAGCCGCCACCACACCACCACCAGCCGCCATCACCGCCACCGCCATCAGCCGCCACCACCCATCACAGCCGCCGCCGCCGCCCGCCACCGCCCACGACCACCCACCACTACCGCCCGCCACCACTGTCCGCCACCGCCAGACACAGCCGCCAGTGTCCGCCACCGCCGCCACTGTCCGCCACCGCCACCACTGTCTGCCCGCCGCCACTGTCCGCCTCCGCCACTACTGTCCGCCCGCTGCCACTGTCCACCCGCCGACACTGTCCACCCGCCGCCACTGTCTGCCACCACTACCACTGTCCGCCCGCCACCGCCGCCACTGTCCGCCACCGCCACCACTGTCCGCCCGCCGCCAGTGTCCGCCACCGCCGCCACTGTCCGCCACCGCCACCACTGTCCGCCCGCTGCCACTGTCCGCCACCGCCACTACTGTCTGCCCGCTGCCACTGTCCACCCGCCGCCACTGTCCACCCGCCGCCACTGTCCGCCACCACTACCGCCACCACTGTCTGTCCGCCACCGCCACCACTGTCCGCCACCGCCACCACTGTCCGCCACCGCCACCACTGTCCGCCACCGCCGCCACTGTCCACCACCGCCACCACTGTCCGCCCGCCGCCAGTGTCCGCCACCGCCGCCACTGTCCGCCACCGCCACCACTGTCCGCCACCGCCACCACTGTCTGCCACCGCCACCACTGTCCGCCACCGCCACCACTGTCCGCCACCGCCGCCACTGTCCGCCACCGCCACCACTGTCCGCCCGCCGCCAGTGTCCGCCACCGCCGCCACTGTCCGCCACCACTGTCCGCCCGCTGCCACTGTCCGCCACCGCCACTACTGTCTGCCCGCTGCCACTGTCCACCCGCCGCCACTGTCCACCCGCCGCCACTGTCCGCCACCACTACCACTGTCCGCCACCGCCACCACTGTCCGCCACCGCCACCACTGTCCGCCACCGCCACCACTGTCCGCCACCGCCACCACTGTCCGCCACCGCCGCCACTGTCCACCACCGCCGCCACTGTCCACCCGCCGCCACTGTCCGCCACAGCCGCCAATGTCCGCCACAGCCGCCACTGTCCGCCCGCCGCCACTGTCCACACCGCCGCCACTGTCCGCCACAGTCGCCACTATCCGCCACCGCCGCCACTCTCCGCCACCGCCGCCACTGTCCGCCACCGCCGCCACTCTCCGCCGTACAGCCTTCCCTCTCTCCGTTAGTAAATAATTATAATTGTTAGTAAATAATAAAAGAAATATAAATTATTAGATTTTTTACCCTTAAATTGGTTTTAATATTTAAATTGAAAATAATAATATAATATAAAATAAACTATAATAAAAATAATAATATAATATAAAAAATATAATTTAATTTCAAGAAATTTAACTTTAAACACAAAGATGTGAAAAGGGTTCAGATTATAGGCTCAAACCTTTCACAAGAGATTCATATTGGTATATGAATGGATTATGAATGACTCATGTTAGGATTGTAAAGTTGCCACAACATCTCAAGTTAGTGTTAGATACGAAGGTTTTGGTTATAAGTTGTGGAAACCTATTTAAGTCCACACACAATATCGTATCTGATACGATAAAACAAACGTTTCCAATCCTTTCAAATACTTTCCAGATATGTTGTGGCAACCTAAAATTGTTTGCTGGGTGCCTACATCCTTGGACTACCAATTTTACTTTTGAGGCAATTAACTGTTTCATTTGTTTTCGAAACTCTGTTTCATTTGTTAGTAGGATTTTCTTGCCCTTATCCTCTTACATGAGTACCGGGTACAAGATTTCCTGCGCCTTTGATTTAAATTAATCATTTAACACCTTGTACTTAACTTTAATTGTTAAAGATCCCACAGGATAGGTACCAGTTGCCACGTTGTCCTGTTTCTGACATTCACTATAACTGAATATTCGTTGTACCTTTATTTGCTAATTTCACCATGTTTCGTCTCCAAGCTTTCCGTGCAGATCCAGCAGGTGCAATAGGGACATTAAGTCATGCCAAGAAGACTGAATTACAAACTCTTGCACATGAGTATCAACTAACAGTTCCCTACCAAGCCAACAAGAGTGAAATACACAACCTGTTGCTGGATCATTTCTTAGAGCAAGGTAAGATAGACTCTGAAACTCATGAAACTTACTATATTGCAGATAAAACTGATTTGGCAACGATGAAACTTTAAACTAGAGCTGGCCAAGATTGAACGTGAGCAGCAAAGGGAAGCCCTCGAACAACAAGAACGAGCAGCTGCCATACGAAGGGAAGAAAAAGAACGTGAGGCTGCCTTAAGAAGGGAAGAAATCACCCTCAAGGAACGTGAAACTGCCTTGAGGAAGGAAGAACACGAACATGAAATCGCCCTCAAGGAACGTGAGGTTGCAATGCTCCAGGAGCGGGAACGCGTACAGCTTGAAACACTCCAGGAGCGGGAACGCGTACAGCTTGAAACACTCCAGGAGCGGGAACGCGTACAGCTTGAAACCAAACAACGCGAATTGGAGATGCAACGCGAACATGACAAGCAACAAGCGACTCTGGCTCTAGAGTGTCGTCAACGAGAATTCGCGTTGGAAACTTCACACTTCACTCAACGCCAGCAAGCTACTGCCAATCTTCCCGTCAGTTTTAACATATCACATGCAAGTAAGTTAATGCCATCCTTTGTAGAAGCAGAAGTTGATGTGTTTTTCACCACCTTTGAAACCCTTGCTAATCAACTCAGTTGGCCTGTCGACCAATGGGCCACACTTCTCAGAGTCCATCTTACAGGTAGAGCTGCAGTCACACTCAGTACTTTGGCGTCTGAGAATGACTACCAGACTCTGAAAACAAGCAGTGTTGGACGCCTACCTCCTTTCCACAGAAAGTTATAGAAGGAAATTCCGTGACCACCTGAAGGCAAGTACCACTACCTTCCTCGAGTTTGCTAACACAAAACGGAGGTATTTCATGAAATGGCTGGAAGCAGCACATGTCTCTACTTTTAAAGAACTCGTCAACGTGATGCTAGTTGAAGAATTCTTGAGGCGTGTGCCGCCTCCTGTCCGTCTCTACTTAGCAGATAAAGAAGAAACCGACTACCTGAAGTGTGCTAAGTCGGCTGACACTTACAGCCTCATCCAACCGGCTGACACCCGAACCATCCTCCAGTAAGAAGTCGTGGTACAGTTACGAGAAAGTGAACACCGATCAAGCTGGCTCGCAATTGTACTGCAAGTATTGTAGACTCTATGGACATACCATAGACAAGTGTGGTAAGTCTCAATACAAGGGAACCACTGACCCACACAAACCCAAACCAACTCTTCCTAAGTCCGGTAAGCCTGTGATGAATGTTGGTGTTAATGTTAATGATCTTTCTCTTTTCAGTAACCACCTGTATACTGGAACTGTCTCTGCCAACGGTTCAAATCCGGAGGGACGTTTCAAATTGAAGATCTTGAGGGACACAGCGGCTCTTCAATCGATCATCTTGAAGTCGGCTGTGCCCAACATCGCCTTCACCGGAGAAACTGTCTTCATCACTAACCTCACTGCTACCACTCCATACCCTCTCGCCAGAGTCCACCTGGATTGTCCCTACGTGAACGGAGAAGTCCAAGTCGCCGTCAGGGAAGAGCCTTTTCCCATGCCTGGAGTGCAACTTCTCCTAGGCAACGACTTGGCAGAAGACCTGCAACTGACCAACCTGATCGTCATGGACAAACCCCAGGTGTGTAACTCTGTGCCAATAAACCCTATTCTAGCGTATGTTCCAGCAGAGGTTCAAGAGAGTGATGAAGTTTCTCCTCCGGTTCTCGTGACCACCCGTGCACAAGCCGCACGTCCACAGCCAGCTGACTCTACTGCTACCGCTGTCCCTCAAGACCCTCAGAAACTACCCCCGCATCTGACCAAGTTGGAGTTCCGTAAGTTGCAGAGGGAAGATCTTACTTTAACACCATTGTTTTTCCAGGCTGAGACTCAACCCGACAGTATTCCTGGGTTCTTCCTAGAGAACGACTTGCTCTACCGCAGATATAGACCCAGTAAACTGAAGGAGGAGGACGATTGGGCCAACATCGAACAACTTGTGATTCCTACCAGCCTGCGGCCCACTATTCTACACCTGGCCCACGGAGCACTCTCCCACTACGGCTTCAACAAGACTTACCATGGAATTCGTCAAGACTACTACTGGCCAGGTATGGTAAATAGCGTCAAACAGTACGTAAAACAGTGTCATACATGGCAGATGGCAGGCAAACCGAACATCTCCATTCCCAGAGCACCACTGATTCCCATACAGGTGCCTGCGGAACCTTTCCACAGACTCATAATAGACTGTGTTGGTCCTTTACCTCGGACCAGTTCAGGTAACGCCTATATCTTAACCATCCTGTGTCCTACCACCAGATTTCCCATAGCAGTTCCAGTGAAGAACATCACGGCTGCTACGGTTGTAAAACATCTATTGAAGATCTTCACTCAATACGGATTTCCCAGGGAGATTCAGAGCGACTGTGGTACCAACTTCACCAGTGATCTCTTCAAAAGGACACTGGAGGAGTTCAACATCAAACAGGTATTGTCCAGCCCCTATCATCCTGCTTCACAGGGTTCTCTTGAACGTAGTCATCAGACTATCAAAGCACTCTTGAAAAAGTTTTGTAGTGAAACCTCTAAGGATTGGGATAAGCAAATCGACCTTATAATGTGTATTTACAGAAGTCTTCCCAATGAGTCCCTAGGAGTATCTCCTTATGAGATGCTCTACGGCCGTAAGTGCCGTACTCCCCTTAAGGCTTTCAAAGACTCTCTCCGAGATGCCACCTTCAGTGAGCATCAGAATGTGCCCCAGTTTCTTCAAAACCTTCAACACATTCTAGAGAGAGTCCACCGTTTTGCCCATGATAATCTATTGAAAGCCCAGGAGAGGATGAAGACTCATTATGACCAGACCAGCAAAGTACGAAAATTTAAGCCAGGAGACTTCATTCTAGCATACTTCCCTATCCCAGGTTCACCTTTACAAAACAGGTTTTCAGGACCCTACCGCGTCCAAGAGTGCAGAAATACCAACAACTACGTTATAGAGACTCCAGATAGGCGGCGGAAGACCCAGCTGTGCCACGTCAACCTCCTGAAGCAATATAATGGTACTCCTCCCACTGTCCTGATTAACTGTTCTACCTTCACAGAACCCTACATCCACAGTGAGACCTTCCAGCTTCTCCTCCCGAAAGCACTGACAAGGAGTCAGCGCTTTCTAATTCCGAAATCCTTAATAAACTTCCCAAATACTTTCAGGATAATAATCGTGCTCCTTTGCCCTATTCTAATTCCACTCTCACCTCGTCAGATAAGCCCTTCATCCTCCATGTCGACGCCAATGGTACCGACGTTGGTGGTGTCGTGATGCAGCAACAAGGCGAGGAGAATACACCTGTCAGCGACTTCTGCTACAAGGAACTACGGAACAATTGGCAAGGAGCTACTCTTCATCATCCTGAAGCTCCAGCACTTCACTCCACACCTGAAAAGTGCTCGGTCCACCATCAACACGGACCACACCACCCTACACCTCCTGCAGCATGCCCACTTCTCATCTCAACGTCTTCTACTATGGGCTTGCTAACTGCAGAAAATCCACCTGGAGACAAGCTATACCAAGATTCCGACAACATCTTAGCCCATGATCTCTCCAGAGTTTATGAAGTAGAAGCGACTCCATCTATTACTCCACCACATAACGACGTACTTCTTCCAGAACCGCAGGCTTCGGGGGAGAGTTGTGACGATAATCTCCTTCAAGAGATTGAGCCTGCTCTTACCTCCAAAAGACGTCGATATAAACATCTATATAAAACAAGTATGGAAGAAAAATCCAACAACGACAACACCAGCAAGGTTTGCCAGAGCGCAAAACGTATGCAGCCAGGATCACCTGCTCCACCTCAAACCGCCAAACTACCTGTCTTGTCGCCGGCTCATCGCTGATTGGCTACGGGTCTAGCTGCAACTGCACTCCACCCACCATACTACTTGATGTCTGGGGCCGCCACGACCTCAGTCTTCAGAATATCCCGTGCTTTCGACAGGTTAACACGTCTCGTTGGTAGACTAAGCCCCAGGCTTACGTGTACTAAGAGAAGTGATAGCTTGAAGCCAATATTCCGGCACCTATTTACTTGTTATTTGCTCACTTGTCTTAACGTAACTTTTCATTTTGCCATTTAATTATTCTTATTACTTTGATTGATTTTATTATACGAATTTGTATGTCCATTTTATTCATGTTTTGATTTCTTTAACGTAATTAAAATTTCATTGTTAAAATTTACTTGTGTTTTGTGTGTCTTCTCCTTACCTTACCACAGACGAAGTTCCAGATTTTCTATTTTTTTTCTATATGTGACGAGGCCATACCCCTAGCTTTTGAACAGCCGAACACCAACGCGTTACCATCACATTATACTTAGACCACAGAGGCTCATGGGAGCAAATACGGCTCCTGTTAATTTTACTTGGACGAAGTGTTATGGAAACCAAAGGTGTACCATCATCAACACGCTGTCAACAAATTCAAGTTAAGTGTTCTGCCGAAACCCATTTATCTATCATTTATGGCCATTAATGTCATTGGGTAGGGTGGGCCCATTAGAGCACGAGATCGCCTCATACTAAAGGTAATTAAGCCTAGGTCTGTATGGTTCCATGTACAGTGTTTTCTCTGATATAGCTGTCATATATTAGGATTTTGGCTTTACAGCTAGCGCCCTTTTGGCAGGTCAAGACGAGGAAGCATGCTTTGTGCATCAGTTACCAGGGTGATGGAAGCTACCTCAAAGAGGGAAAATGTGGTGTCTACATCCTGGTTATACCTGGTGGACTAAGGCCTGCTGTACAAATAAGATAAGGAACCTCTTCAATGTATGTAGTCTAATACTGTAGTTTGATTGGCTGCATATATATAAATTCAATTAATATAAACCCCCCTAATGTGTAGAGGATCGATTAGTGAGATTATGAGATTATTGCAGAAATACAGTCCACTTATCATACAAATTGCTATCGAAGTATATAAATTAACGTAAATATAAATTCATATAAATTAAATAAATATAAATCTCACAGGTCGGTGCCCACAGTGACCATGACGTGAGGTGACCACGATGTGAGGTGACCATGGCGTGAGGAGACCACGACGTGAGGTGACCACGACGTGAGCAGACCACGACGTTAGGTGACCACGACGTGAGGTGACCACGACGTGAGGTGAACACGACGTGAGGTGACCACGACGTGAGGTGACCACGACGTGAGGTGACCACGACGTTAGGTGACCACGACGTGAGGTGACCACGACGTGAGGAGACCACGACGTGAGGTGACCACGACGCGAGGAGACCACGACGTGAGGCGACTTGAGGTGACCACGACATGAGGAGACATGAGGTGACCACGACGTGAGGTGACCACGACGTGAGGAGACCACGACGTGAGGTGACCACGACGTGAGGAGACCATGGCGTGAGGAGACCACGATGTGAGGTGACCATGGCGTGAGGAGACCACGACGTGAGGTGACCACGACGTGAGGAGACCACGACGTTAGGTGACCATGGCGTGAGGAGACCACGACGTGAGGTGACCATGGCGTGAGGAGACCACGACGTGAGGTGACCACGACGTGAGGAGACCACGACGTGAGGTGACCAGGGCGTGAGGAGACCACGACGTGAGGTGACCATGGCGTGAGGAGACCACGACGTGAGGTGACCACGACGTGAGGAGACCACGACGTGAGGTGACCATGGCGTGAGGAGACCACGACGTTAGGTGACCACGATGTGAGGTGACCACGACGTGAGGTGACCACGACGTTAGGTGACCACGACGTGAGGTGACCACGACGTGAGGAGACCACGACGTGAGGTGACCACGACGTGAGGTGACCACGATGTGAGGTGGCCACGACGCGAGGAGACCACGACGTGAGGTGACCACGACGTGAGGTGACCACGACGCGAGGAGACCACGACGTGAGGCGACTTGAGGTGACCACGACATGAGGAGACATGAGGTGACCACGACGTGAGGTGACCACGACGTGAGGAGACATGAGGTGACCACGACGTGAGGAGACATGAGGTGACCACTACGTGAGGTGACCACGACGTGAGGAAACGTGAGGTGACCACGACGTGAGGTGACCACGACGTGAGGAAACGTGAGGTGACCACGACATGAGAAGATATGAGGTGACCATGACATGAGAAGATACGAGGTGACCACGACGTGAGGTGACCACGACGTGAGGAAACGTGAGGTGACCACGACGTGAGGTGACCACGACGTGAGGTGACATGAGGTGACCACGACATGAGGAGACATGAGGTGACCACGACGTGAGGTGACTTGAGGTGACATGAGGTGACCACGACGAGAGGTAACTTGAGGTGACAACGACGTGAGGTGACATGAGGTGACAGGAGGCCTACGAATGTTTGGCCAGGGTAGTTTATGTTTGCAGTTACCTAGTTTTTTTATTTTTTTTAGCTGGCCATTTGATCTGATTCAGTGACACTAAACCTGAACTTTTTGTGCTGTCCAACAGTACATATTTTGTACGTTTGTCAAAATATTAATTGTAAGCTCTATTGTATTTGGAGGATTTGCTGCAGTAAGTGAAACCTTTAATACAGTGCATCACAAATATTTAATACAGTTGTATAGTACTACACCCATGTTGAATCACATCGTAACTATGTTGAATAACACTGTTCTCATTTTGTGTAACACATTAGCTGTATTGTACATGTAACTCTATGATCATATTGTATCACAGTAACTATGTTGTAAAACACAGTTCCCAGTTTATATACCACTGTAACCATGTTGTAAAACACAGTAACTATGATGCAGAATACAGAAACTATGTTGTTTAATATTGTCACAATGTTTTATAGCACCGTACTTATGTGGTATAAGTAAATAAGTTGTATAACACTGAATCGGTGTTGTACAGCACAGGAACTAAGTTGTATAACACTGTATCGATGGTGTATAACACAGTAACTAAGTTGTATAACACTGCATCGATGTTGTATAGCACAGTAACTAAGTTGTATGACACTGTTTCTATGGTGTATAACACAGTAACTAGGTCGTATATCATTGTATCGATGTTGTATAACACAATAATTAAGTTGTACATCAATGTATCGATGTTGTTTATCACAGTAACTAAATAATAATTTAGTAGCAATGCGGTGACTTGATCCAGCTTTCCGGTGACTCCCAGACACTTGCCTTAACTAACTTAGCTACTATAGGTCAATAGCTATTCAGCCTGGAACTCTACTGAATTCACTACGGAATTCACCTGCGTCTTTACAAATAACATACCTATACTCTGGTATATTGGTAATTTTGTTTTCCGCCTTCGTCCAAGCACTTGGGTTTGACGGTAGAGCGACAATCTAGCGTCATGCAGGTCGGTGTTCAATCCTCGACCGTCCAAGTGGTTGGGCACCATTATTCACCCCCCCCCCCCAATCCCATCCCAAATCCTTATCCTGACCCCTTCCAAGTACTACATAGTCGTAATGGCTTATCGCTGGATAATGGTTTGGCCCTGATAATTCCCTCCCTCCCTCCCTCCTTCCTTTCTTTACAAAGTTCACAAATATCACAAAATTATTACAATGGCGTAATAAATCAACGAAGAAATCATTTCATAGCAATACGATGTGTTGAACCAGTGTGCTGGGGACTATGTTGCATACCATTGTAATAAGGCTGTATAACACTTTAGCCATGTTGCATTACGCATCAGTTATAGTGTAAAGCATTGTAACCATATTGTTTAATACAGCAACTATGCTGTATAGCATTCTTATGATGAATGACACTGTGACCATGTTGTATACTACTGTAAATATGTTGCACTTAATTTATATTGTGTGACACTGTGTTTTTTTTTAATAACACTGAACCTATGTTTACAGCACAGTAACTATGTTGTAAAACACTACCTTTGTGACAAAGTACTGTATCAGTATTGAATACAGTATGATTTTGTGTAACGCTCTAATTATGTTGTACAGCACAATATGTAGTATGAATTGAACTAATGTTGTATAACACTAAAACAATTTAAAATAACATTGCAACCTTGTTGATTAACTCTGTTTTTATGCTTTATAACACGTTGATAATTTGTGTATAACTGTAACTATTTTTTATTTCACTATAATCCTGTTGGATAACATCTTACTCATATTGTATTACACGGTAACCATATTGTATACTTTTGTACCCACATTTCAAATCACTGAATATCTATGTACAACACCCTGCATAATACACTACGTAATACAATACAGAAGCATTGTTGAATAATACTATTGACATGTTATATAACACTGTAATCATGTTGTTGAACACGGCATCCATGTTGTATAACCCTGTACCTACTTTACAAAAGCTGTGGGCTTAAAATATTTTCGTGTAAGTATTCAACATTGTGGTATGTGGTATTGTTTTGTACCCGGGTTTGCAGATAGATCACGAAGCCGAGCGGCCGAGCGGACAGCACGCTGGACTTGTGATCCTGTGGTCCTGGGTTCGATCCCAGGCGCCGGCGAGAAACATTGGGCAAAGTTTCATTCACCCTATGCCCCTGTTATCTAGCAGTAAAATAGGTACCTGGGTGTTAGTCAGCTGTCACGGGCTGCTTCCTGGGGGTGGAGGCCTAGTCGAGGACCGGGCCGCAGGGACACTAAAAAGCCCCGAAATCATCTCAAGATAACCTCAAGATAGATAATCGTAGCAAGTTCTAAGATGGTCTGGGAGAAGCTGTCCTGTCTCACACCGTGACAAGTGTGGTAGTGAAGATGGAAACTGGGGCAGGGAGGCCTCAGGGGCAGGATGGATGGAGGGGAATAACTCCCCAAATGGGAAAAGTATTACGACATCTTGGTCAACCTAACTATAACCCTAACTCTAGAGGGACACGTCTAACCACCTTCTGCAGAATTCGAAAAATTATCGAATAGTCTGATAGCTTTCCGATACCATGATAAGATTGATGCACTTAGCATATCTCTGACAAATTCTTGAGTGTGCTGTCATTGTACGTAATTTTCGAAGAAATGTAAATCAAAGCAAAAAAAGTAAAGAGACGGAAAATACCTTTAGCCAGAGTTGCGAGCCATTAAAGGCAGCAAACGTTTGAAGAACTGAGGCATCGCGCGCTTGAGTAAACGTTTCGGAAGAGGAACATTAAAATAACAAACTAACAAACTAAATCATAACGGGAATCGGCAAAGTAGACAAACAAATATCTTTCAAAAGTAGGAAATTTATCAGTGAATTTTGCTAAAAATTGGAAACACAAATTCTTTCTTAATAAATGAAATGGACTAGAAGATAAAATTATTAAAGTAACTGTACTCTAGGTTCAAATGCCAATACACTAAGTCAATATATTACCAACTAGTAAATAGAAAAAGACGAAGATAAGGATCTTAGCCTTGACATTCCAAAGTTTGTGTAGGATTGTATACTCGGACACATACACACTCAAAGACCTAGAAACATAGACTCATCACAAATATTTACACCCACACGGTAGTAGCCACAAACCTAACGACAAACAGACATATTGACAAACTCTAGTTTTCACCAAATGCAAAATGTATCAGAGTCTGGATAGCTTTCAGGAATTTGAAGAACTGAGCCTTATAACTGAGAAGCACCGCCATGCAGTATGCAGCTCAGGCATCGAACCACCGCTCGTAAAATCACGTAACATAATTTCTACGCCCAAAGGATATGAAATATTGATAGTCGCGAGCAACGAGGAAAAATTACAGGAACAAGACCTGACAACACTGTAGGAAATTAGTAAAATGTGAAGACATAGTAGGTACATATAATCATCTATTGGGAATAATTTTCCTTGTAGACAAAGAAGAATTGTTCACAATAAAAACACCGGAAAGTATATATCACAGTTAGAAAGTTATTTAACAAATATAGAAGTAGTGATACATGAGAGAACTTATTTAGTGTAAAAGATGTAGTATGTATGAAGTGGGAAAGGTGAAGTAGTGATTTAAGATAATTCAAAATATTCATATATACAAATACATTATCACCAACATACGAAATAAAACATGCACATGGAGACATGTACACATGAAGAGGGTATATGGTAAATTATCCGTACTTCCCACCAAATTACATGGGCATCTGTAACCTGCAAAAGTCATCACCTTTTGAACAAATATCTTACCTAAACACCAGCGTAGTATTGTACTTCAGATGAGAGCAGAGCTGTGACGCTGTTGACAGACCCTTGTGCTGGAGGCTACTGAGAGAAGCGCTCTTGGAGACTCGGTATTTATTTCAGTCAGCCCTTCCTGACATTTGTTGGGTAGATGTCACAGACACATTGTACTGACACCAGTCCTTGACTGGACAAGCTTATTTACAGCTGAGACAAATTAATGTTATGGTAACTTCAATATATATAATGTTTTACAACTAATTCAGGAAAATCAATTGGTGTTTTGAATCAACGCTCAAGTTATATGTAACTAAGGAGCTCTTCCCCGTGAAGGATATATGTATATATATATAAATATATATATACATATATATATATATATATATATATATATATATATATATAT
>NW_025560446.1:35000-39767 GCF_020424385.1 Procambarus clarkii
CGTTCTGGCTACTAGGTACGACATATATATATATATATATATATATATATATATATATATATATATATATATATATATATATATATATATATATATATATATATATATATATATATATATATATATGTCGTACCTAGTAGCCAGAACGCACTTCTCAGCCTACTATGCAAGGCCAGATTTGCCTAATAAGCCAAGTTTTCATGAATTAATTGTTTTTCGACAATCTAACCTACCTAACCTAACCTAACCTAACTTTTTCGGCTACCTAACCTAACCTAACCTATAAAGATAGGTTAGGTTAGGTTAGGTAGGGTTGGTTAGGTTCGATCATATATCTACGTTAATTTTAACTCCAATAAAAAAAAATTGACCTCATACATAATGAAATTGGTAGCTTTATCATTTCATAAGAAAAAAATTAGAGAAAATATATTAATTCAGGGAAAACTTGGCTTATTAGGCAAATCAGGCCTTGCATAGTAGGCCAAAAAGTGCGTTCTGGCAACTAGGTACGACATATATATATATATATATATATATATATATATATGTCGCACCTAATAGCCAGAACGCACTTCTCAGCCTACTATGCAAGGCCCGATTTGCTTAATAAGCCAAGTTTTCATGAATTAATTGTTTTTCGACTACCTAACCTACCTAACCTAACCTAACCTAACGTTTTCGGCTACCTAACCAAACCTAACCTATAAAGATAGGTTAGGTTAGGTTAGGTAGGGTTGGTTAGGTTCCGTCATATATCTACGTTAATTTTAACTCCAATAAAAAAAAAATGACCTCATACATAATGAAATGGGTAGCTTTATCATTTCATAAGAAAAAAATTAGAAAAAATATATTAATTCAGGAAAACTTGGCTTATTAGGCAAATCGGGCCTTGAATAGTAGGCCAAAAAGTGAGTTCTGGCTACTAGGTACGACATATATATATATATATATATGTCGTACCTAGTAGCCAGAATGCACTTCTCAGCCTACTATGCAAGGCCCGATTTGCCTAATAAGCCAAGTTTTCATGAATTAATTGTTTTTCGACTACCTAACCTACCTAACCTAACCTAACCTAACTTTTTCGGCTACCTAACCTAACCTAACCTTTAGAGATAGGTTAGGTTAGGTTAGGTAGGGTTGGTTAGGTTCGGTCATATATCTACGGTAATTTTAACTCCAATAAAAAATAATTGACCTGATACATAATGAAATGGGTGGCTTTATCATTTCATAAGAAAAAAAATAGAGAAAATATATTAATTTAGGAAAACTTGGGTTATTAGGCAAATCAGGCCTTGCATAGTAAGCCAAAAAGTGCGTTCTGGCTACTAGGTACGACATATATATATATATATATATATATATATATATATATAACTGAAATTTTGTCCGGTCGTGATGGTCAAGTGGATTAAGGCGTCTTGTACATACCAGAACGCACTTCTCAGCCTACAATGCAAGGCCCGATTTGCCTAATAAGCCAAGTTTTCATGAATTAATGTTTTTTCGACTACCTAACCTACCTAACCTAACCTAACCTAACTTTTTCTGCTACCTAACCGAACCTAACCTATAAAGATAGGTTTGGTTAGGTTAGGTAGGGTTGGTTAGGTTCGGTCATATATCTAAGTTAATTTTAACTCCATTAAAAAAAATTGATCTCATACATAATGAAATGGGTAGCTTTATCATTTCATAAGAAAAAAATTAGAGAAAATATATTAATTCATGAAAACTTGGCTTATTAGGCAAATCGGGCCTTGCATAGTAGGCTGAGAAGTGCGTTCTGGCTACTAGGTACGACATATATATATATATATATATATATATATATATATATATATATATATATATATATATATATATATATATATATATATATATATATATATATATATATATATATAACTAAAAAAACATGCTTATTTTGAAAAACTGTGTTTTTCATGTAAGATAAATCTTCGAAACCTCTTTACCGATTGCTTTGAAATTTTTATACGACGTTGCATTCGAATAGGCGCATGTTTTTATACACTTACTATATACATGCCTTATCTGTGACCGTAGAAAACATGCTTTTTTTTTAATAAACATCGCCATTTGTTGGATGTAAGAGCAACACACACTGTAATCTCTAAAAGCTCTAAACCGATTGCTTTGAAATTCTGACGCAACGTTTCCTTCGAATATGAGCGTCTTTTTATATACCTCCTATTGTGATTCCACCTTGTGACAGGTAAAATCATGCATTTTTAAGAAACATCGCCATCTGTTGCACATAATAGGAACATGCACGCTATACTAAATATGGCCAGAATTCCATTTGAAAGTTTCCGATTACATTAATAAATTTCATTTTCATAGATTACGATTTATTAAATTTTTTATTTATTTATTTTGTGTGACATTGTGTTGGAATTGAGCTGTGTTGTTTACCATACCGTTCATTTCGTAAGTATAAGTATAGATGCCACACCTGTCTTTTCTTGAAAAACAGCGCCATCTGTTGCATGTAAGAGCAACACACCTGCTATACTCGATACTTTACAATTCCATTTCAATGTTTTTGATTGCATTCATAAATGGATTTTGATCTATTATCATTTTGTTTTAATTATTTTGTGTGAATTGCGTTGGAATTGAGCTGTGTTGTTTACCAGACCGTTCATTTTGTGAGAATAGTCCCTCTATATTTTTTCATATTTTCTTTCATTATTAAACTGCTTTTCTTATATTTCAGTGATGGGAACATGAGCTCACTTGATGTTAAAAATTTTCTGATGTGAACATCAGACCATTTGGGAAGGCATGGGACGATGGATTGGGGAATGGTAGGGATTATACATACACTGTAGTTCAGTGCCTCCTGTCTATCCGCCTTTCAAGTATAGCGGGACTACATTAGCCATCTTCCAAATTTTGGGCAGTTGACCTGTTATCAGTGATTAGGTATAAACCATGGAGAGTGACAGGCACAGTGCTTCTGCTCCTTCCTTTATTATCCATGAAGTTCCATCTGGGCCTATAGCCTTTGTCACATCCAACTCTAACAAGAGCTTCCTTACCTCCCCACTGGTAATCCCGAACTCCTCTAGTGGTGCCTGGTTAACTATTCCCTCTCTTATGTCTGGAACTTCTACTTGCTCTAATGTGAAGACTTTCTGGAATTTCGTACTGAGTTCCTCGCAAACTTCCTTGTCGTTTGTATTGAATCTGTCTGCCCCTATCCTCAGTTTCATTATCTGTTCCTTCACTGTTGTTTTCCCTCCTGATGTGGCTGTGCAGCAATTTAGTTTGAGTCTTTGCCTTCCTTGTTATGTCATTTTCGTTTTGTTCTTCTGCCTCTCTTTTCACCCTGAAGTATTCATTCCTGGCCTTCTGGTATATTTCTCTGCTCTCATATGTCCTGTTATTTCTATAGTTTTTAACGTCCTTGTACTTTTTTACTTTGCTAGCTTACATCTTCGATCAAACCATGGGATTCTCGTCTGTATTTCGTTTTTTTTTCTTTTGGACTGTAACAAACGTATCTGCTGCCTTCTTACACTACCGCGTGATGTAGTCCATCATGCCTTGAGCTGTCTTTCCTTAGAGTTCTGTTTCTCATGTTATATCAGTTAGGAATTTTCTTATTTCCTCATATTTTTTATTTTCGGAATGCTATCCTTTTGTTTTCTGGTCCCATCTTTGAGCATTAACCCTTTTTCGATCAAACACTCAAATATCAGTTCACTGTGAGCGCTCATTCCCACGGGGGCCTCGAAACCGATTTCCCTTATTTTGTAGTCGTTCAGGGTGAAGACTAGGTCGAGTCACGAAGAAATTAACACGTGATGAACAATGTGACTGTGTCAGACTACGAAGGAAGGACTAAGACAGGTATTTCTTTAAGTACTTTCGTATTTAATAATACATCTTCAGAAGGATAGATTTACAGTTCACTAGGTGTGGATATATTGGAAGAAAAGAGAGAGGAGGTGAGGTGAGGTACAATGTATTTTATGATTGTCTGATGAAGATTAGGCCATCAAAGAGGTGGCACGGGCATAAATAGCCCGTAAGTCGTATATTTTTTTTAGTAAATGTATTCTGTGTGCTGAGGTCCCATTTCATTATTAAGCTGCTACCGCTGGGGAGGATACTGCCTGACAGTATTTAAAAGGGTGTCCAGCCGCTGGACACCTTATTTGACCAGAAGAGTGGCAGTGCTGATGGCTTTAGGGTGGTTACTGCAAGATTCAGGAACTCTTAAAGCACTCTAAGGTCGTTGGTTGCTTGGCATTCCATGAGATAGTGAAGAAGTGGCTTTCCTGTGATTATTTGGCAGAAGATGCATTTCTTCTGTCTGGGTTCACCAATCTCACATTTGCATCTGTAACCTGGACGTAGTCTATGTAACCGAACTGCTATTTTCCCTGCGGATTCCTTTTGGGATATTCAACCTTTCTAACGTTGTGGCCTGAAGATACCATATTGCATTGGACGAACCTTCTGCTACTCTCTTGTGTGTAGATGATCTTTGTTGAAGTGTGAAAGTTGTTTGGTGATGGTGTGTTTTATGTACTCTAGGATGGGTTGGATTGTTCTAATTATCACTGGATGATGAGTTGCCAATTTAGCAATTTCATCGGCTTTCTCATTTAATGGGATTCCAACATGGGATGGGATCCAGTTTAGGGGTATTTTTAGTGTTTTGCCTTTAGCGAATGCTCTAAGATACAAAATGGTGGAAATTATTTCCACGTTGTCTTTCCACTG
>NW_025560447.1:0-29716 GCF_020424385.1 Procambarus clarkii
CACACACACACACACACACACCACACACACACACACACACACACACACACACACACACAACGCACACACACACACACACACACACTTGTCACCTGATCAATCAACTTCTAAGACTCCAACATCAATCAACAAGCTAGCCTCCCTTAATGTCATTCATATTCATCTAATTTAATCTACTTTCAAGTTGCAATCTGACGCTCCATCTACTTTCTCCCTCATAGGCTTCTTTCTGCCTAATCAACTGTTGTTATTGTTATAAACAGCCTCCTGGTGCTTCAGAGCTCACTAACTGTTTAATCATTGTAAACCAAGCCGAAAAGAGATTGAGGAAAGATGTACAGGTTCGTAAGTGCTTGCATAGCTGCTTCGTGAATCTGGCCGCAGCTCCTTACGCAGCGCCATCTGTATCTGCGCGAAGAAATACTACGATTATCCTTCACCAACAATAATAGCCTCGTTGTACTACCTACGGTGACGCGTCTAACTCCGTGTGCGTGTGCGTGTGTGTGTGTGTGTGTGTGTGTGTGTGTGTGTGTGGTGTGTGTGTGTGTGTGTGTGTGTGTGTGTGTGTGTGTGTGTGTGTGAGAAAGAGAGACCCATGTTGACAGACATGCCAAGTACAGGTACTTTGTCCAGTGGTAATTCAGCTATACATCTTCGACCCTTAATAGATAGTAACTCACCGTACCGTGAATGTGTTAACTAAAGAACTGGGACATCTAATCCAACCATTTGTGTCCTTTGCATCAGTCTCGGTACTGGTGGTGCTAGTGGCCCATCTATCACAAACCACACAGTAGCCGTGGTAGCGACACTAGTAGGCCAATCTACCCGCGTATCTACCCCTCTACTTCGTCTACCGGGTAGCAGTGGCAGCGGCGTGATGAAACGCTATCCCCCGTTTGATATTGGGCCGAGAGGGAGTTCCGAATAAAGAGGTAGGATCCAATAGCGTTCCCTGTCCACCTTCTGATGCTTCTATATTGGCTTTGGTGGCTGGGATATTCCTCGCATAGTCTGCCCCAACGATGAGCGGCATTTGCTCCTTAAGAGATGATACACTAAGGGTTAAACTCGCCACGGGACTGGCCCCGCGGCTTAGGGCTTCAGAGCTTCCAATATTAAACACCATCTTCAGCACTTAATCGCATTCCTGTTACGGTCGACTTTTAATATGATTCCAATAGCCTGCCGGGGCAAGGAGACTAAAGACAACTAATATCTAAGGAATTTCCAATGAGTTTTCCTCCCCCCCCCCCCCCCCCCCCCCAGTATGAAGATCGAAGCCTGCGCAATGCTGGCCTCTGATCGCATGCTGGGATAGCCCCCCTACCCCACAAATGGGGGGGAGGATTGGGGGGGAGGAGTGTTTAGGGGTAGGTCCCAGACCATATATCTAGTACAGGTGTCATATTTCTTCCCCCCACCTCTTAGATCTAAGGGGAAACTAAGGGGAAGTTTCCCCTTTAGTCTAAGAGCTTTTTTTGGGGTGAGAGCTTTCTCTTATGTCTAGATCTCCTGGGGAACTTCCTCTCGAGTATAAATCTCTTGGAATAACTTTACTTTTCATATCCTGGAGGTAGTAAACATCCCCCTCTCTCTCCTCCCCGGAGTTCCTGCTAGCACGCGATGGTGTGAGGACCGCAGAGAGAGAGTTCCTGCTGGAGAAAACTCCATTCATCACCACTCAGCATCACAAAGCATCACACAGCATCACTCAGCATCACACAGCATCACACAGCATCACACAGCATCACTCAGCATCACACAGCACCAGAATGAATACAAATAACTATGGCAAATGATAACTGTATTGTTACAGAATGTTTAACGTGTGTAGTGATGATGTTCACAGTCGAGAATATCCCTCCCACCTCGACCATTCATCCCCTTAATATGTTAGTGCCTCTGTGGCACAGTTGTAGTGGCTGTAGCACCGCTGTAGCACCGTTGTAGCACCGCTGTAGCGCTGACGGCAGGAAACTACTCAGCTGTCGTTGAGTGAGTCACGTGTTCCGGAACGAGAATGCACTCCGTCACGCGCGAATGAAACTGAGAATGGAGTGCAAGAACTTAGAGCAACAGCATCATCAGAAGCAACAACAACAACAACACGGAGGAGGAAGAGGAGAGAGGAAGAGGAGGGAGGAAGAGGAGAGAGGAAGAGGAGGAGCAGAGTAAGGTGTGAGTGTAATCTATATGTATATGAAGGTAGATCACATTGCCTTTACTCTTGAGTTATGACCTGTGGGTGGGGGCGACTTCTCTTCCTCATCGGGTGGAACACTGCTACGGATTGAACCTCCTGCTCCTGCTGCTGCTGTTGCTACTGCTGCTGCTGCTCCAGCTGCTGCTGCTCCAGCTGCTGCTGCTTCTGCTGCTGTTGCTCCAGCTGTGGCCATTCTGACACCTGTATTGTTGGCACTGTTAATGGAACAGGACTGTACTGTTCAATACTGTTCAGAAGAGTTAAATTGTACTGGAACTAGTAATGTTAACTCTCGCTATTCCATCCAAAATGTCCACGTTTGACAGTGGCTGTCAATTCTAACCTTCTTCCAGCATCTAGGACCTCCACCTGCTTCCAGCATCCAGGACATCCACCTGCTTCCAGCATCCAGGACATCCACCTGCTTCCAGCACCCAGGAATTCCACCTTCTTCCAGCATCCCGGACATCCACCTCCTTCCAGCATCCAGGACATCCACCTCCTTCCAGCATCCAGGACATCCACCTCCTTCCAGCATCCAGGACATCCACCTCCTTCCAGCATCCAGGACATCCACCTTCTTCCAGCATCCAGGACATCCACCTCCTTCCAGCATCCAGGACATCCACCTCCTTCCAGCATCCAGGACATCCACCTCCTTCCAGCATCCAGGACATCCACCTTCTTCCAGCATCCAGGACATCCACCTTCTTCCAGCATCCAGGACATTCATCTTGCTCCTCTCCAACGAACAGTCACGCGATGCACAGCATAAACAAGACACAGACGCAACCATGACGTAGTTCAGTGACCAATACGGTAAATAATAACACCAACAATGATAAATGAGAGAAATGAGGAGAGTGAGAGGTAGAGAGAGAGAGTGAGAGGTAGAGAGAGTGAGAGGGTGAGGAGGAGGAGGAGGCCAGCGGCTGGAGCAGGAGGCAGAGAGAGCTCTGGACAACGGTGAGACAGCATGCAACAGCACCACCCCCTTAAAATATTACCTTCATAAGTTCTGACCCGTGGCCACCACCACCACCTCCTCCTCAGCCACATCATCTCGGCCACACTAGACTAGAAGGTGGGGCATAGGGAAGCACACTTCCTATCTTCGTGGTTATTGTTAGGTAAGCACTATCACTACTACTACTACTACTACTACTACTACTACTACTACTACTACTACTACTACTACTACTACTACTTCTACTACTACTACTACTTCTACTACTACCCCCATCGGATATCTACTACACTAGCATGCCTCTAAGCCAGGGGTGGTAGCCAAGACCTTGTTACTCCCCCACACATCTCTCTCCCTCTCTCTCTCTCTTCCTCTCCCGTTCAATCTTTCCCACACGCTAGCTCTCTGACACACACACACACACACACACACACACACACACACACACACACACACACACACACACACACACACACACATACACATATGATAGAGCCCAGTAGGCTCAGGAGCCTGTACACCAGTTGATTGACAGATGAGAGGCTGAACTAAAGAACCAGAGTTCAACCCCTGCAAGCACAAATAGACAAGTACACACACACACACACACACACACACACACACACACACACACACACACACACACACACACACACACACACACACACACACACCACGACTCACACCTCACAAACACCCCACACTCTCTCTCCCCCCTCCCCTCCTCTCCCCCTCTCTCTCTCTCTTTCCTCTTTTTCCCCTCTCTCTCTCCCTCAGAAATCCTCGGTTAGAATCTTTGAAAAGACCCGACGCTTGTCTTTCTCGGCCGCGCACAGATGGAATTCCAATCTAGAGGTCATTTCCTGCCCCAATAACTGCACCGAGCGCTTATTCGGCCACACGCTTCTCCTGAAGAAATTGCAATAAAGGAATGGCCGCTAGGAGTGGGAGGGGGTGGAACACATGATGGAAAAGGACATGGGTGTGAGAGACGGGGGTGTGGGAGAGGGAGGGAAGAGGTGAGGGGAATGGAGGGAAAGTTGGAAGGGGGGGGAGATGAATCCAGGGTAAGAATGGAAAAGAGAGAGAGAGAGAGAGAGAGAGAGAGAGAGAGAGAGAGAGAGAGAGAGAGAGAGAGAGAGAGAGAGAGAGAGAGGGACAACTAGAAAAAGCCAATCAATCAGCCGGTAGCAGCCTACCGGTAAGTGTGTCTTGAGTGTCTTGTTAAGTCATGTAACCTTCGGTGACTTACAACATCAACTTCACTCCATCAACCTTCAATCATTCCTCGCCAACATCACTCCATCAATCATCCCTCACCCGGCTCTCAACACGTCCTCACTACCAGTACATAGTCAAGAAATCCATCAACATATGAGCCCCACTGACATACGGAGTTTTCCCGTTTCACCTTCTTCCTGTTATGTACCTGTGGCCTGGTTCGAGAGTTATTCTACTCTAGCAACTCAACCGAGATGAAATCTCGTTATAAACATTAGATAACGTACCCATCCATTATACAAAATAAATTCGTTAGCATGTTTTCAGTTTTAGGTGATGTTAGATAAACATTTTACCTTACAGAAGTCTTGTTAAGTGCTGACCCTCGCTTACTGAGAGAGAGAGAGAGAGAGAGAGAGAGAGAGAGAGAGAGAGAGAGAGAGAGAGAGAGAGAGAGAGAGAGAGAGAGAGAGAGAGCCCTACAGCCCAGCTGAAGACACGAATATAAAGAGGCAGATATTTGACCCATTCGGTTCACTGGAAAAAATGTCAATAACAGGAAGGTGGCGCAGGAGGAGGAGGCCAGAACCTCGTCGTCTTCCATAGCCATTGCTGCTCTCCACCATCCTACTCCCTTTCTAAATCCCCCTCCTCCCTCCTTCTCCTACATCCTTGCCTCCAATCCATCCTCACTCTTCTGCTCCATCTTTGTCTTCCCCGTCATCAACCTTTTCTCTTTTCCATCTTCAGTGCAAGGGTAGAAGATGCTATAAAAATTGATAAAAAGAGTCGTTCGCTGGAAAAGATTCACTGGATAGATTTCAGCAGTGACAATATCTACCGAACTTAAGGTATGGAAAAACTGGAAAACTCTAATTTGGTAAAGTGGACAAAAAGCGATCAAATTGTCGCGAAGAATGAAAACAACACATCATCATAGGTCAAGGAATGATGAAGGACGAGTTAGTGTCTCGAAGAGGCTGCAGGATCCAAGTAAGGGCAGTAGAGCTTCTGGTTGCAACTCTTTTGACCATGTCGTAGCTCAGTCGATTAAGGCAGCGTCTGGGATGATCTCGGACGTAGGTTCGTTTAAGGGTTCTTCTACTTCGCAAGCTAGGTCTAGGGGCCAGGCTTCAATTGTGATAAGAGATTTGAAATATAAGGTGTCCAGATAACATATACTTCATGCATAGACACACTAAATAAACCCAATTACCGGAAACTATCTGAAAGCCATTAGCATATACTCTATGGAACGGAGACTAGTTAGATATTACATAATATACACATAAAAAGATATACTCGAAGTAACTAATAGATAGGATAAAATATTGAAGCAGCAAATATATCGTAGAAAAGACAGAATAGAAATAGTGAAGAGTTGACTGTTGACCAATCCAGCTCTCTGGCCCGGTCAGAGATCGGGCCGCGGGGACGTCGATCCCCGAAATCAACGCCAAAGGTAAACAGCAAGGCAAATTTGAGGCAGGATATCAGGGAAGAAACCCCATCGAAACCAATCAGAACTCACCTAGTTGTGCTTGTAGGGGGGTTGAGCTTTGGCTCTTTGGTCCCGCCTCTCGACT
The DNA here is from genome assembly GCF_020424385.1 of Procambarus clarkii. Classification (NCBI taxonomy): domain Eukaryota; kingdom Metazoa; phylum Arthropoda; class Malacostraca; order Decapoda; family Cambaridae; genus Procambarus; species Procambarus clarkii. Next base: position 5,984 of record NW_025560447.1, read on the forward strand.
GTCAATCAACTAGTTTTGCCGGTTTATCGGTTGGATAACCTAACCGGGTTATCGAACCCGCGTTCGGCGGCCCGGTGGCCACCTAGGCTGAATCAGGACACGCCTGTGTCCCAAGAATTATGAGTTTCCTCTATGCTGTTCTTCGCTTCGTGTACCTGGTTGGTCTTGGACCACTTTCCCAGGTCAGGGGTGAGGTAGGGAAGCCAGGGGTGAGGTAGGGAAGCCAGGCGTGAGGTAGGGAAGCCAGGAGTGAGGTAGGGAAGCCAGGGGTGAGGTAGGGAAGCCAGGGGTGAGGTAGGGAAGCCAGGGGTGAGGTAGGGAAGCCAGGGGTGAGGTAGGGAAGCCAGGGGTGAGGTAGGGAAGCCAGGGGTGAGGTAGGGAAGCCAGGGGTGAGGTAGGGAAGCCAGGGGTGAGGTAGGGAAGCCAGGGGTGAGGTAGGGAAGCCAGGGGTGAGGTAGGGAAGCCAGGGGTGAGGTAGGGAAGGGGAGGCAGGTAGGGTAAGAAGGGGGGGGGGGGTGCCACAGGCATACAAAGACTTGAGAGTAAAATGAAGTTCCCCCATTTCCCCATTTCCTTGGTCCCACTAGGAGGGTCTCTGATTTTGAACCAAAGTACGAGTTTGGGCCAAAATTGCCGTTTGTTCTGCTCCAACGGCCGTTGGTTCCGCTCCAACGGCCGTCCGCACCTTCGGAAACCAGTGGTAACGGGTAGTTAAGCCCTGCGCCGGGGACAGGTGGACTGCCCTTCAACCCTTCAAGGTAACCCTTGCGAAACAACCCTACCGCAATCCACACAGCCTCCACACGCTCCCACCCTAGGGTTCTGCTGCTCTTCTACTACGCTAGGGAGCTCCTCACCTCAGCAGACATATCTTCTATATAATCTGGATCCCGTCCTTCCTATCCAGCATCCATGTTTATCCAGCATCTATCCAATACCAGGCTATCTCGCGCTATCATGATACTACCATCTGGAGTTCGTTCCATCTTGCCTACGAGACGACCGTGGGCGCCTGGAGCAAATAGGATGGAAGGACACAACTATCCGATCTGATCCCACCAGTAGGCCAAGCAGCTTAATACTGGAACGGCTTATTGTCTGTTTCTGGAGTTTATTGTCTGTTTCTGGAGCTTATTGTCTGTTTCTGGAGCTTATTGTCTGTTTCAGGAGCTTATTGTCTGTTTCAGGAGCTTATTGTCTGTTTCTGGAGCTTATTGTCTGTTTCAGGAGCTTATTGTCTGTTTCAGGAGTTTATTGTCTGTTTCTGGAGCTTATTGTCTGTTTCTGGAGCTTATTGTCTGTTTCTGGAGCTTATTGTCTGTTTCTGGAGCTTATTGTGTGTTTCTGGAGCTTATTGTCTGTTTCAGGAGCTTATTGTCTGTTTCAGGAGCTTATTGTCTGTTTCTGGAGCTTATTGTCTGTTTCAGGAGCTTATTGTCTGTTTCTGGAGCTTATTGTCTGTTTCTGGAGCTTATTGTCTGTTTCTGGAGGTTATAGTCTGTTTCAGGAGCTTATTGTCTGTTTCTGGAGCTTATTGTCTGTTTCTGGAGCTTATTGTCTGTTTCTGGAGCTTATTGCCTGTTTCAGGAGCTTATTGTCTATTTCAGGAGCTTATTGTCTGTTTCAGGAGCTTATTGTCTGTTTCAGGAGCTTATTGTCTGTTTCTGGAGCTTATTGTCTGTTTCAGGAGCTGATTGTCTGTTTCTGGAGCTTATTGTCTGTTTCAGGAGCTGATTGTCTGTTTCTGGAGCTTATTGTCTGTTTCAGGAGCTTATTGTCTGTTTCTGGAGTTTATTGTGTGTTTCTGGAGCTTATTGTCTGTTTCAGGAGCTTATTGTCTGTTTCTGGAGCTTATAGTTTGTTTCAGGAGCTTATTGTCTGTTTCAGGAGCTTATTGTCTGTTTCAGGAACTTATAGTTTGTTTCTGGAGCTTATTGTCTGTTTCAGGAGCTTATTGTCAGTTCTCTGATCGTCGAAGTTTTTCATAAAATTAAAATCAAATCAGCTGCTGCGTTCACGGATGTGGATATAATGAGTTAAGTCATCATCATTCTTTAAATAACTCGGACTAATATCATTGCTACTTCAACATTGACTGTGTTTGTACTGCCTTAAATATTCACTTCATAATTGAGAAAAAGAATCTGATTGTATAAAGTCGTTTAATTATAATAACCAACACGACGATTCCTCCTGCATGTTATTTTTAATAAGAGAAGTGAGTGTACTTGGAGTGTACTAAGGGCATTGTAAACTCGGTACACAGGAGCCTTCAACCAGTTTACACCTCACCTCTTGCCTCCAACGCTACACCGCCACGCATACAAACAGACGTAAATTCCTCCCGTACTTAGGTTCTGACGCTGCCAATATTTATCACGGAGATCCCATCAAGTCAAGCGAGATCCCAGCCGTCAAATCAAGCTCTCAATTGATCTTATATTGGAGCCGTGAAGAGCAGAGGGCCGCTCGCCACTCCCGGCGAAATTCTCACTTGACGCTCGAGGGCTGGTCGATATAGTACACAGCTCCACTCCGCCTCTTCCAGAGGTGGTTGTTTTTAAGGCTCCTCTTGTTCTGCCGGCGTTACGGGATCACCATAGCCTGTGCTACATAAATACTTCGTTCTGAGTAGTTAAATCTAAGACTACAACATTTACCAGCGGCTGTATTTACCTAGTTGTTCTTGCGGGGGTTGAGCTCTGGCTCTTTGGTCCCGCCTGTATTTACCTATCGGTGACTACGGGGAAGGGAGTGTGGTCTAGCTCCTCATGCCCCGTTTTCTTGTACCTATTGCGTTATAATTGAAGTTTTCTGGCGTTCGAATTTTTCTGGCGTTCGAACTGTTCTGGCGTTCGAACTCTCTGTGCTCGAGGCGCTATTCTGCAGGCTGCTGTTATGGAGAAGCGCGACTGTTGTTCTACGCGATATTATGAAGGAGGAAGCGTTTCCAGATACTATTTTGGAGTGTTGGAAATTTTGTTTGCGCACAGATTTCAATTTCAACGTTAGTAGTTCACAGAGACCTCGATACGGTATTGGACTGGTGTTCTTTGGGTTTATGGATTGGTTCCAAATGTGCACGTGGGAATAATATCACATGAGACCAGGAGGCATGGCAGGAAGTGCAAAACGGCCCCGCTGAAAAGCAAGAGGTACAATAGGTACGCTGAGAGAGAACTCTATGAACATAAAAGGCCCAAAACTGTTCAACACTCTCCCTCTACACATAAAGGGCATAATTGGCCGACCTTTCATGGTGTTAGAGAACTTGATAAACACCTCCAATTGATACCTGATCAATCAGGCTGTGATACATACGTTAGACGGCAAGCCGCCTCGGCCAAAAGTCTGGTTGACCAAACCATCAACCAAGAGACGTGGTCAGAGACCGGGCCGCGGGTACGTTGGCCCCCCGGAACCAACGCAAGGTAACTGCAAGGCAAGACATACAGAGGCCAAAGCTTCGTTACTCTAGATGCAGCTGTATGTAAAATTTAATGCAACATCGTAACATTTCCACTGGCAGATGCCATTTGTTGCAAAAATACAGAAAAAAACATTAAACATTGTTTTATGAAAGCTGCCACTGCCAAGAAACTGTTCATAGCAACTGAAGGCTTCTGGGCAACACTGCACTCTCATTGTTCTCAAACAGAAAACATAGTGCGGATTCTACTATACATTTCTCGAGGAAGCTAGATCTCCTCTGAGATACGATGGACTGCGTAGAAAGATGCACTTGAAATTGTTTTCCCAAGAGTATCAGAGATGAGGCTACACCAGTTGGGGAAGTACACACTCAACTGGAAACCTGTCTACAGGTCAAGAACGTTAGTTCACACGACATTCTTGCCCACAGACAGACGGACTTACAAACTGACGTAAAGAAGGACGTAGCTAACCAAACATATACAAATCTAATAGGTACTAAATGCCTCTGTAAATGAGTCATTGACCAAATTTCCAGCTTGGAGCCAGAAACACACACAAAAAAAAACGGAAAGAAACCATAGACAGGAATCATGAATCAGAGAGAACAGCCCATTTCCACAACTGTGGTTTGAAGGCGGAGACATTCAAGACAGGAGAGCGCTTCAGGGATGAACAATGAACAGTTTTTTTTCTTTTTACTGAGGGGGCCATTACCAGTGTAGGAGCTCCATGGCACCAACACGAAATGAACTTGTGTCTGAGGAGAGGACCTGATAGGAACTAAGAGTGAAGGTAGACTCTTGAAGGTGTCCATGCTGGCTGATGGAATTTTATTCTGCAGGCGGAGAGGGAATTGCTTGGAGAGTGAAGCCATAACTAGGGGTAGAGAGAGGGAATTGAACAGCCGCACTCCGGACGCTGAAAAATAGTTCTGCAAGCACACATATATATATATATGGGGTTAAATATAGGTGAATACACACTCACCCTTGTTGAACACAGGCAACGAAATAAGCTCGGCTAAGCTAGGATATGTTGGGTTTGTTTAAAAGATTACCGATGACGTATAGGGGGTGTCCATACTGTTCTCAGGATTTAGACACTACTCAGTAATTGTCATAAAACCTGATCTCTTTATCCCCAGTTCGACTATTGCTTCTACACTTATTGTCGACTATAGCGGTGTTGCACCGGGAGGGGTCGAAGCCTGTCGACACTACGCCAAACAATGTGAAAACGACCCGTAAAGGCCCAGTAAAGATATATATTAAACGACTCTCATTGTTACGCTCACTGATCATACGTAATGAACTTCCCCCTTGTTATGGTGGGTATGAAAGACGCGGAATAAAAACCCCTCCAATATTACACCCAAAACAACACATTTAATACAGTCAACTCTCATTGCTATAGCAGAAAGCAGACGAGACCATCTCCTCCAACTTCCTCTCATATTCAACCTTAGATACATAACCAACTTCCTGAATATCCTCCAACACTTCGCACAAAAACTCGCCTCCTACGTCTTTAGTGACGGGAGGTTGTAATTAAAATTATCTACAATGCTGGAAACATACTCGAGGCTTACAATCAATTTTTTTGTATTGTGTACAACAAAGGAGCTCAGGCAAAGGTGGGGCCTTTGGTGGATTGTAGTGCGTTGGAAACTGGTACAAGGTAGTGTTAATGGGGGAGGGAGAGAGAGAGAGAGAGGAGACAGTAGAGAGAGACAGAAAGATAAAGGGACAGGTATGGCGGCACAGAGATAGTGTGAGATAGAGACAGACACCAAGCAAAAAGAGAATATCAGTGCCTATATAATCAGTGATTAAGTATAGATAAGCCAAAGGAAATTAGTCATGTCAACAGTTGTAAAAACAGCACTACCAGCAGCAGCTACAACAACAACAACCCAACCACCACAACAAGGATCTAGTAGCATAGCAACAGCAGCAGATAACAGCACCATCACTACCACCAGACGCAGCACCACTACCACCACCATCATCAAACAGAAGCACCACCACCAGACGCTGGAGCACCACCACCAGACGCTGGAGCACCACCACCACCACCAGACGCTGGAGCACTACCACCACCACCACCAGGCGCTGGAGCACCACCACTACCAGACGCTGGAGCACCACCACCACCATCACCACCACCAGGAGCAGCACCACAACCGCCACCACCACCACCACCATCACCACTACCAGACGCTGGAGCACCACCACTACCACCAGACGCTGTAGCATCACTACCACCACCACCACCACCACCATCACCACTACCAGACGCTGGAGCACTACCACCACCACCACCACCACCACCACCACCACCACCACCACCAGCAATAACACCAGAAAAAATGGGTAGAAATTCCCCGAGCGAAATCTGTGAACCAGTAGGTTTTAAACATATTCTAAAGATCAACACGTCCTACATACATATTCAGCCGCTACCCGCTAGCTCTCAGTCAACTACCAATTAAGAGTGTCATATCCACTCTAACTACACATTAACGAGCACCGCGAAATATCTCAATGCCTTCCCACCAAAAAAAAAGTGAAACAGCAGGTGCAGGAGAACCACACAGGATATCAGACATCCCACGTTGATAAAGAGGGAGAAGAACACCCCCAAAGCGAATGCTTAAATCTCCCATGCATAGAAATATTCCTGATTTCATACCCTGATACCCGTACCCACGAGACGAACAAATTCATCCTTCGCGAGATTCAATATCTGCTCGCATTCAGGCCGGGAGTGGCGGAACTCTCTGCAAAATCCTACAAGTTCAGGAGGGAACACACCTCTTAAAACTGCTAAGCTTCTCTCTCTCTCTCTCTCTCTCTCTCTCTCTCTCTCTCTCTCTCTCTCTCTCTCTCTCTCTCTCTCTCTGTATTGTTTTTCTCTGCATATCAGGTTATTGTGGCCCTGGTCCAATTACAATGTGAAGGATCATCTGTACTGGGGTATTTTTGTTCCAGGGTCAAGACCCGTCAGTTAATGAGAACGAGAGTGATGTCTGGCCTTTCAGGCTTGGCCGGGAGCGAGGTGGGGGGGTGGGGGGGGGAGGGGGGGGGGGGAGCGGTAGGGGGGGTGAGGGGTGAGGGGTAATCTGATCCATTCCCCTCCCTTTATTGCCTGTGCAAAACCCCTTTTCAACATTCTTAAGTGTGCAACACCACCACCCATCTTCTCCCCCCAATTTTCCCATACCATAACCCCCCCCCCTTCCCCCACCCACCCCACGAAACTAGCACCTCGTAGCAGAGACAATAAAAATTAATAACGCCTCGTACGTCCGGCAGTGAGGGGCCGAGCGGCACCACTATCATACGTCCGGCAGTGAGGTCCGAGGAGCACCACTCTCGTACGTTCGGGAGAAGAGGGGACGTATAAGCAATAATGCATGCCGGCACACGACTGTTCCTTCTATATGAAGCTCTCTGATATTACACCGCATCGCTCGCTATACGGCTTGTTGTCTAATAAAAGACATGGGGGGGAGGAATTAATCACCTCTGCCTCGGTTATATGCATCCTAGATGAATAACAGCGACTGAGAGAGGGGATGCAATTAAGCGGGGGGAACTGGCGGTTTTGTAAGTAGCCTACCGCGATATTACTCTATAATGGGATTTGCTTGTAATAGTCTGATTGGAATAATGATGCGGGGGCTATAAGGGTCATATTCCCGTTCTTGGGTGGGGGTGGATAGACCTCCCTGGCCTTTTCTGCCCCTAGCCAGAGGCTGGCTGGCTTGGGTCAGCTCATTAAGGCTTGGTTGGTTAGTCGGTCGACGGCTCGTTTAAGCCTTGCTCCACACCTGTGCTGGGGGATTATTTCTGAAGAGCTTCATCCATAGCAACATTGCAGAGGCCTGCATCTGTCTTCCCCTTGTCTCCCGGCCTGCCCATACCACCCTTTCCTTAACACCCAGCCTGCAATTTCACCCCCAGCAACCTGCCTTCTGCCCCCCACAGCTTGCCCCCTCACTGCTCTCTCTCCCCAACCTCCCCTCCTCCCCTCCAACACCCCAGAGGGAGAGGAACGTCTGCCTAACAACGCAGTAAACAAAATTATTCCCACAACAGCCAAACCGTTTATTAACGCCGGCCAAGTTACAGCCAGGTCGAAGCTGTCACTCATTACTGAACGGCCTGCGGAGGCCATTATAGGCCTATTGTCATAGGATACCACCACACACTGCTCATAAATGATTAGGCCTAAACATGAGGAGTGTCTCCAGAGATATTGGATGGTAATTTGATCCAAAACATGCATCTGAAATTTTACATTCGGAGAGAGCGTAGTTCTCTCTTATTGTATTAGTAATTTGTATTCTAAAAAAAAAAAAGGATGTCTGCTCATCTCCCAAAAGCTATAGACGTTTGGGGGCCGACCTCACCAAACTATCCATGATGACTGGTCGGTGTGAGGGCACGGTCATAGGGATGCGGGGTTCGACTCCAATACCAACCTCGCTCAATACCAGACTCCTACCTCACTACAATTCATCCTACACACAACCAAAGTGGGTTTCGACGCCGGTGTCATCTGAACATTCATACACAGGATGACAATGAATAGTGATGACACGAATGTGTATAGTGTAGAAGGCTATAGTGATGAAGGTCGTGTATACCGCCCACAAGATGGGTATGGGGTGCATAATAAATGAACTAAACTAACTAACCCCACCCAATTCCCCATTCCCAAAAGCAACCTCCAAAGCACAATAACAAAAGCCTACCATGAAACTTTGCCTGCGACGTCCGCGCGGCAGTTTCTCCTCTCTCCCCTCTTTCATTTCTCTCTCTCTCACTCCCTCTCCCTCCTGCCCTCCCTGTGCTTGCTCCCCCTGGCAGGAGTAGGGGGGATGCCAGAGCAGAGTTATTACAGTGAAACGGGAGTCGGGGTCTTCCCTCCCACGTGGTTAGGTTGGTTCGTTAAGGACAGAGTTCAGGTCACTTGTCACCTTCTCAAACACCCCCACCCCCTCCCCCGATCCAATTCCTCCCCCCCCCAATCCCCTCCCTTCCCCTATCCATTTCCCCCGTTCCCCCCCCCCCCCCCCCCACACTCTACCCTGCCCATGCTTAACGCACCCATGCAGACCTGGGGTTCGATTCCAGGCCGAGGCAAGAACAAACGGAGTGGTTCTGTCAACTGATGCCTCTGTTCAACCTAGATGTAAATACGTGTCTTGGCGTTATAGTCAGCTGTTGCGGGTTGCATCCTGTGGATGTGTGTGTGTGTGTGTGTGTGTGTGTGTGTGTGTGAGAGAGAGAGAGAGAGAAATATACAGTATGTAGTAGATGATAGTTAGAGAAATTTTTTTCTCTATCATAGAAAAAATTCATCATTTTTCTATGATAGAGAAAAACCAGGCCGGGAGTCGGTACATTAGACTACTGACGATAAGAAAGGCGGGGTCCAAGAGCTAACAGCTCGATCCGGCAGGGCCAAATTGTAACTACACAGACGCACGTCCAAAACCACAGACTATCAAAGACACATGAAGTAATAGACACATGAACAATCGACTTAAGAATGGTCCAGGATGGACCGAAACGTCATCGTCCCTTCATTTTCTAGTGTGTGGTTTGGTCAACCTATAGTAATAAATACAACTAGCATCACTAGACGAAACTAAAGCTATTGAACCATTGAACCATATAACGTATCACTATAAATGTTAAAATGAAGCGACACAGGGCCCTGGGCGTACCTCTACCATTGCTCTTTAGTCATCTACAAAGGAAGAACTGCCCACCTGCTGGAAGAAGGCAGACGTGGTAACAATTTACAAGAAAGAAGATAAATGAAATAGCACTTGACTACAGACCAGTGTCACTGACAAGCATTCCTGCAAAGTACATGAAAGAATAATAGCTACTCACACACTTAGAGAAAAATCATGACTAACGAACCTACTAAAGTTCTATGATGACATAACGGATAAAAAAGGCAAGACAGTGAAGGCTGACCATTTATTTCTGCCCAGTAAAGAGCATTTGACACACTGTACCTCCCTATAGAGCTAAATGGAAGAGCACAGACATGGGCCAAGGAATTATCTAATAGTTTAGGAGTCGGAGAAAAAAGGTGAGAGGAGACCAAAAGGAAAGTACACATGGAAGGGAAAGAGAGAGAGAGAGAGAGAGAGAGAGAGAGAGAGAGAGAGAGAGAGAGAGAGAGAGAGAGAGAGAATGATAGACAGTTTAGGAGAGTTAGTGCCGTGTATCTTAGATATTCATACTATGTTTCCTTATTGTTCCAATGGCACTTAGCTGTACTCATCACTGGTTCTATTCCGCATTTTTATACATATCGTTCGCTCCAGTATGATGACGATAGCAGCATTATTGTCAGTGGTAGTGGTGGTGGTGCAAGTGGGGTGGTGGTGCAGGTGGTGGTGGTGGTGCAGGTGGTGGTGGTGGTGCAGGTGGTGGTGGTGGTGCAAGTGGGGTGGTGGTGCAGGTGGTGGTGGTGGTGCAGGTGGTGGTGGTGGTGCAGGTGGGGGTGGTGGTGCAGGTGGGGGTGGTGGTGCAGGTGGGGGTGGTGGTGCAGGTGGGGGTGGTGGTGCAGGTGGGGTGGTGGTGCAGGTGGTGGTGGTGGTGCACGTGGGGGTGATGGTGCAGGTGGGGGTGGTGGTGCAGGTGGTGGTGGTGGTGCAGGTGGGGGTGGTGGTGCAGGTGGTGGTGGTGGTGCAGGTGGGGGTGGTGGTGCAGGTGGTGGTGATGATAGTGGAGACATTACTAGTAGAGGTGGCAACATTGTGCCTTAATTCTGCTTATCTTAAGAACGTTCCCATTTTTCTGGACTCCGCCTGTTGGTCCCATTACGATCTAGGTAACCGTTGCTGCTTAACGGCCGTTGTCGACCCGTTACTCCCGTTGGCATTATTACGCCGTTACCATTAACGGTGTACTCAAAGCTCGTACTGAGTTCACGTGTATCCCCCTCCCCCTCCCTCTCCCCTCCTCTCGAGTACATCCACTCTCCAACAGAACATTTCAGTTTGACGTCAAAATCCCCAAAGGACAAACTATGATAAATTACCTTGGCTGGCAAACGTTCACGTTTTCTATATTCACGTCATCGGTTAGGTTAGGTTCGGCCAATTTAGTATATCATTTTCTGTCCGTAGTGACAATTTCGGGCTTCTCATAGCCCTGTCCTCACTCAGGCTTCCTGCGAGCTACCAGCCTGGAGCATACCTGAAGAGGATTCAGGAGACTGTTGTGGCTGGAAGTTCCTATAGCCCTTAAGAGCCATAATAGCTCACGCACCTTTAGTAAATGAGTTTGCATATATAAAGGGGATTAGATACATATGAAGTAGATTGGATATATGTGAAAGAGAATGTATACATATATGAAGGGGAGTGTAGATATATACGATGGAGATTGGATATATGTGAAAGGGATTTGATATACAGTATTAAGTATTAGTATATGAATGAGTTTGGGTGGATATATACATATATATATATATATATATATATATATATATATATATATATATATATGAGAGAGAGAGAGAGAGAGAGAGAGAGAGAGAGAGAGAGAGAGAGAGAGAGAGAGAGAGAGAGAGAGAGAGAGAGAGAGAGAGAGAGCCTCGAATGGACCATTATAGGCCTACTGAGGTTTATACTCTATAGAAAATATACTTTATATATCCGATTCCGCTAGGCCTACTACTAATTAAAATGTACGTTCATGAATGACATAATTACAAGCCCGTCACGTCATCACGAGGAGTGTAACGAGGGGGTCACAACATCAGGAGAGGCGTCACAACATCAGGAGAGGCGTCACAACATCATGAGAGGCGTCACAACATCATGAGAGGCGTCACAACATCATGAGAGGCGTCACAACATCAGGAGAGGCGTCACAACATCATGAGAGGCGTCACAACATCATGAGAGGCGTCACAACATCAGTAGGGGGCGTCACAACATCAGTAGGGGACGTCACAACATCATGAGAGGCGTCACAAAATCAGTAGGGGACGTCACAACATCAGTAGGGGACGTCACAACATCATGAGAGGCGTCACAACATCATGAGAGGCGTCACAACATCAGGAGAGGCGTCACAACATCATGAGAGGCGTCACAACATCATGAGAGGCGTCACAACATCAGTAGGGGGCGTCACAACATCAGTAGGGGACGTCACAACATCATGAGAGGCGTCACAACATCAGTAGGGGACGTCACAACATCAGTAGGGGACGTCACAACATCATGAGAGGCGTCACAACATCAGGAGAGGCGTCACAACATCAGGAGAGGCGTCACAACATCAGTAGGGGACGTCACAACATCATGAGAGGCGTCACAACATCATGAGAAGCGTCACAACATCATGAGAGGCGTCACAACATCAGGAGAGGCGTCACAACATCAGGAGAGGCGTCACAACATCATGAGAGGCGTCACAACATCAGGAGAGGCGTCACAACATCAGGAGAGGCGTCACAACATCATGAGAGGCGTCACAACATCATGAGAGGCGTCACAACATCAGGAGAGGCGTCACATGGACGTCACATCACTCTAAACAAAAACATTCCATTTAGAAGACATCAACTTTTAAATGTGCATATTAAACACTGTCGCTAATGAACAGATCAATATATTTATGTGATTAAGATGTGTTCTGAAGTTGCTAATTGTTCATCACGAACGTTGTTCTTCACCCTGACTCATCACCACAACCACAATGGTGATGTTCTCGACTCATCACCACCGGTAATGATGTTCTTGACTCATCACCACGGGGAAAAACGTTCAATTATCTCCACCAGACAACAAAAACATAACACATTCACGTTCCAGCCAAAGTTGGCAAGTAATTAAACAAATAAATAATTTGTTTTTTCTTCAGTCTCAGCCAATATAACAAGTTAAATAAGCAATCTCTTCTGAGCCGGCAACCCACACCACACACCTATCTATCTTCCCGCCACACCCTGAGTGTGCTACACCACACACTTACACTACAGTCCAACTTCCCATACGCGGCTAACGTCCACTCCGACCATCTGGTCCACTAACGTCCAAGTCCCTCTTCGCTGCTACTGACACCACCGCCAGGGCTTCGTGTCGTAAAGGCGGAAACCCCTATGTATTACTGGGAAAGAATAACCCGTATCGGAACTACCGAATTGGCGCGTTCTTGCCCGCCATGCCGACGCAATATGAGATCTCACCTGACTGGCGTTCATTTATCTACGCCTAACATTTTTAGCATTATATATATATATATATATATATATATATATATATATATATATATATATGTATATGTATATATATATATATATATATATATATATATATATATATATATATATATATATATATATATGTATATGTGTGATTCTACGGCAGAAACGCTCGTCTTAGCTACAAACTTCTAAGGACACACACACACCTGTTCACAGGTGCACACCTGTTCACAGGTGCACACCTGTTCACAGGTACACACCTGTTCACAGGTGCTTGACCTCTGCGTTTGAGTACCAGCGTCTTTGCACCTGCTTGACATGCCTTGTAGGGATCGGTTAATTTTATGAAGACTGAGTTGCTTGAAGAAATTAACATTCATGACTTGTGCGAGGCAATTGCAGGCTGTCTATATCCTGGTATCTACTGCAGGCTGTCTATATCCCGGTATCTACTGCATGCTGTCTATATCCCGGTATCTACTGCAAGCTGTCTATATCCCGGTATCTACTGCAGGCTGTCTATATCCCGGTATCTACTGCAGGCTGTCTATATCCCGGTATCTACTGCAGGCTGTCTATATCCTGGTATCTACTGCAGGCTGTCTATATCCCGGTATCTACTGCAGGCTGTCTATATCCCGGTATCTACTGCAGGCTGTCTATATACCGGTATCTACTGCAGGCTGTTTATATCCCGGTATCTACTGCAGGCTGTCTATATCCTGGTATCTACTGCAGGCTGTCTATATCCCGGTATCTACTGCAGGCTGTCTATATCCCGGTATCTACTGTAGGCTGTCTATATCCCGGTATCTACTGCAGGCTGTTTATATCCCGGTATCTACTGCAGGCTGTCTATATCCCGGTATCTACTGCAGGCTGTCTATATCCCGGTATCTACTGCAGGCTGTCTATATCCCGGTATCTACTGCAGGCTGTCTATATCCCGGTATCTACTGCAGGCTGTCTATATCCCGGTATCTACTGCAGGCTGTCTATATCCCGGTATCTACTGCAGGCTGTCTATATCCCGGTATCTACTGCAGGCTGTCTATATCCCGGTATCTACTGCAAGCTGTCTATATCCCGGTATCTACTGCAGGCTGTCTATATCCCGGTATCTACTGCAGGCTGTCTATATCCTGCTATCTGTCGAGGTAGACACCTTGCTCCATACCTACAGATGCCGGGCTAAGCAAAGCAGAAAATCACATTAAATACTCCCCTGATGGGACAAGAAGAGACCTTATGGAAGGGGTTAATAAGGCTCGATACCGGGCGGCTGGATCCTTGTGGGTTATGGAGTGAAGAGAGGGTGGGACGGACCTCTGGCTTACCTTACAGCATGGGGAAGGGAAGGGAAGGGAGGGGAAGGGTAAGGGAGGGGGAAGAGTTAATTAAAATTCCCGCACAAGCCAACGTTTGATAAATTCCCACAGTGCTGTGTCAATACCTGACACAGTCACACACACACACAGGACGTCTTAGTGATGACGCATTCAAGGAAACTGTTGTGGGTGGGTTAGCTGTACTGTACTCGCCTAGTTGTGCTTGCGGGGCGTTGAGCTCTGGCTCTTTAGTCCCGCCTCTCAATTGTCAATCAACTGGTGTACAGGTTCCTGAGCCTACTGGGTTCTGTCATATCTACATTTGAAACTGTGTATGGAGTCAGCCTCCACCACATCACTGCATTTCACCTGTTAACTACTCTGACACTGTAAAAGTTTTTTCTAACGTCCCTGTGGCTCATTTGGGTACTCAGTTTCCACCTGTCCCCTTGTTCGTATACCACCAGTGTTGAATTGTGTTGGTTATATGATGTGTTTGGTTGTGGTTGTTGTAAGGAGGTAGTGGTTGTGGTAAGGGGGTAGTAGTGGTGGTAAGGGGGTAGTAGTGGTGGTTATGGTGGGTGTACTTGACTATCTACAGAGTGAGGTCTTAGCTTTTTAACCCCACCAACCAGCCCTGTTGTATCTGTTGCGTTATAATTGAACTGCTCTGAGGTTCTAATTCTTTGTCGAAACTGGCATTAAAGTTGTGGATGGAGGTGGCTTTCACAACTTCTTCCTTCAGTGTATTCCACTTGTTGACCACCCTTACTAGGTACGAGTATTTCTTTACATTTCTTCAACTCATTTGCACTACCAGCTTCCACCTGTGTTCACTTACCCTATTTTCTCTCAATTTTTTAAAAAGTTATCCTTGTCCATCTTGATTATTTCCCTCAGTATCTTGTAGGTTGTGATCATGTCCGCCCTGTTCCTTCTATCTTCTAGGGTTATGATATTTAGTTGCATTACCCTATCCTTATAGCTTAACCCTCTTAGCTCTGGTACCAAACTTGATGTAAACCTGTGTACTTTTCCATTTTTTGGTTTTATGCTTCACAAGTTTGGGATTCCATGCCGGTGCTGCATATTCCAGTATCGGTTTAACAAATGTTGTGTAGATTCCCTTGAAAGAGTCCTGATTTAGGTTTTAAACGACGTTCTAATGTTCACTCTTCCGGATTATTATAGAAGACTTTTCCTTATGGTGTAGATGCCTGCTGGGCTTTCGGTATCTATTGCTGGCTGTCTATATCCTGGTATCTACTGCAGGCTGTCTATATTCTGGTATCTACTGCAGGCTGTCTATATCCTGGTATCTACTGCAGGCTGTCTATATTCTGGTATCTACTGCAGGCTGTCTATATCCTGGTATCTACTGCAGGCTGTCTATATCCTGGTATCTACTGCAAGCTGTCTATATCCTGGTATCTACTGCAGGCTGTCTATATTCCGGTATCTACTGCAGGCTATCTATAAGGTTTCCCATCTTCATTGCCTTGCACATGTTGGGACTGAATTCCAGCAACCACTGCTGGAGTTGTCAAGGCCCCTCCTGTAACTTCCTGCAATCCTCCTCTGTTTTTACATCCGTCAGCTTTGCGTAGTTTGCAAACACTGACATGTGCCAGCTCACTCTCTCAGGAAGGTTGTTTACATATATTAATAACAGCAGTGGTTCCAGGACCGAGCCCCTTGGGACCCCACTTGTGGTGGTATGTGGTGGTGGTGTGGTAGGGGGTGATGGGTGTGGAGGTAGTGAGTGGGGGGGAAGTCGTGAGGGATGGAGGTGGGGAGGGGTGATAGGGAATAATGGTAGGAGTAGGATGTGTGGTGATGGGTGGTGTTGTAAGGAGTAATGGTGGTAGTGAGGGGTGGTTTAGGTGGGGAGGGGGTGGTGAAGGTGGGTAGGGGGTGGTGACAAAAATATTCGTAGCAGTGAACATCAGAATCAATGTAAAGAGACAAAAAAAAAACTCATTCTTAAACCCCTTTCACCGTCTATATATGCCTCAACGTCACTTTCATCTCCCCCTCCCCCTTTCCTTCTCCCCCTCCCCCTCTCCTTCCCTCCCTCCCCCTCCCCACCACAACAAACAGCAGCCACCCTCCCACCCCCCTCACTAGCCCCATACCTGTGCAACAATGGACGAGATTAATCCCATTTTGGGACACTGTTCTCAGTGTTGCGAAGGGCGACCCTCCAGTCAGGATGAGGTGGAGGGGGGGGGGGAGGTGTGGAATCCAATTAATCTACCTATCAGTGTCCTTTTTATAGCCTCACAGCCTGCCCGCACCCCCCATCCCCCCACTAACACAACCTCCACCCCACCACCTCCCTTCTCACCCTCCACACATACAATCACCCCATCATCTAATCTCTACAATCTCTGTCTTTAAATGCTATCCTAGGTTTAGAAAATATTGTAAAACACAGAATTAACTTCGATCTCTGACGAACAATCAAAATATATATACAGTAGATCCTATACACATCCACATTCGAACTGGGATCTGGGATTCGAACTGGGGGTTTCCCAGTCCCTCATGCTCATATACATGGTAATATAAAGTGGTAAGTGGCGGGATGTGTCCAAAAGAAATACTGACTCTGGCAGTGGGCAACATCCAATCAAATAAAAATCATTTAGTGGCTTACACACCTGTGACGATGGCCACACACACACACACACACACACACACACACACACACACACACACACCTGGAACCTGTACACCTGTTGATTGACGGTTGAGAGGCGGGACCAAAGAGCCAGAGATCAACCCCCGCAAGCACAACTAGGTGAGTACACACACACACACACACACACACACACACACAGAAGAGTAAGGGGGGACATGATCACAACCTACAAAATCCTCAGGGGAATCGACCGGGTAAACACGGATGAACTATTCAACACTGGTGGGACGCGAACAAGGGGACACAGGTGGAAGCTGAGTACCCAAATGAGCCACAGAGACGTTAGAAAGAACTTTTTCAGTGTCAGAGTAGTTAGTAAATGGAATGCGTTAGGAAGTGATGTGGTGGAGGCTGACTCCATACACAGTTTCAAATGTAGATATGATAGAGCCCAATAGGCTCAGGAATCTGTACACCAGTTGATTGACGGTTGAGAGGCGGGACCAAAGAGCCAGAGCTCAACCCCCGCAAGCACAATTAGGTGAGTACAATTAGGTGAGTACACACACACACACACACACACACACACACACACACACACACACACACACACACACACACACACACACACACACACACACATACACAGCAGATTCTGGTACTTTTACCCAGTCGATGTAAGGTTGAGAGGTGGAGTCGAAGAGTTAATATACAACCCCCAGACGAACAGGTGCGTACACGCACATACACAAGCATGCGCACACGTGCACTGGAACTACACACACACGCAAGACAAACATTAATAAACAAAAACAAAACAACTATTAACTCAAGTACGAAAGTAAACATAAGACGGTGGCCAGGATCCTTGTAAGATTACCTCCCTCCTCCACACAACATCTTCATGCTCCACTCTAGATTAACGTGAAACGCTATATCACCCTTCCTCACGTCAACCATGAACCACCATCACCCCCAACTGCAACCATGAACCACCATCACCCCTAACTGCAATCATGAATCACCATCACCCCCAACTGCAACCATGAACCACCATCACCTCAAGTACAACCATGAACCACCATCACCCCCAACTGCAATCATGAATCACCATCACCTCAAGTACAACCATGAACCACCATCACCTCAAGTACAACCATGAACCACCATCACCTCCAACTACAACCATGAACCACCATCACCCCCAACTGCAATCATGAATCACCATCACCCTCCACTACAACCATGAACCACCATCACCCTCCACTACAACCATGAACCACCATCACCTCCAACTACAACCATGAACCACCATCACCTCATCTACAACCATGAACCACCATCACCTCCAACTACAACCATGAACCACAATCACCTCAACTACAACCATGAACCACCATCACCTTCAACTACAACCATGAACCACCATCACCTTCATCTACAACCATGAACCACAAT
The DNA here is from genome assembly GCF_020424385.1 of Procambarus clarkii. Taxonomy (NCBI): domain Eukaryota; kingdom Metazoa; phylum Arthropoda; class Malacostraca; order Decapoda; family Cambaridae; genus Procambarus; species Procambarus clarkii. The sequence goes on from NW_025560447.1 coordinate 24,098, forward strand.
CACCTCAACTACAACCATGAACCACCATCACCTTCAACTACAACCATGAACCACCATCACCTTCATCTACAACCATGAACCACCATCACCCCCGTCACCACAACTATAGCAATCAGCACACAAATCATAACACCATTACCTCAACAATAACCACCAACGCCACCATCACAATCACCAACACCATTCTTCTGTCACTATAATCACCACTACCACCATCCTCACCACAACCAGAACTCTTCACAACCATAATTCATTGCCCCAACCCTAATCTATCAACGCAACAACCTACAACTCATCACTGAAACATTCTATACCTTCCCAGTGAGATCTATTTTTGAGTATGCAGGCCCGGCATGTAACCCTGGAAGGACAAGGTCCAAATTTGAAGAATAGGACCAAATATATGCAAGAAAGACTCGTTCCAGACCTGAAGGGTTCGAGTTACTAGGAAAAACTGAGGGGGGACTATATAGACCTCGCCATACTGAAGGAGAGGAGGGAAGTTGATAGAAGACATGACAGCGACATAAAAGATTCTAAGGGAAATTAACACATTAGAAAACATATAAGGTGAGGAGCTGAAGCCTGATCTTACAAACCACATCTAAGTTATTGCAAGAAATCTCGCACAAATCTTCTTGTCTGGAGGGTATCAACCATCCAGTTAACTCAATAAGCTTTTTTTTCAAGCACTCTGTTATCACAAACTTATCATTGAGTTGTCAATTCAAACTTTGCCAGATCTATCAACTTCAGTGTCAGGAATGTAACACAAGAATGAGTGGTGCACATAGGAGTGACGCAGGTTGACAAGATGGGATGAAACCTAAACATTTCACATGAAATGTTTAGGTTTTACTTCCTAAACCTAAACATTTCACATGTAATGTTTAGGTTTTACTTCCTAAACCTAAACATTTCACATGAAATGTTTAGGTTTTACTTCCTAAACCTAAACATTTCACATGAAATGTTTAGGTTTTACCTCCTTAACCTAAACATTTCACATGAAATGTTTAGGTTTTACTTCCTAAACCTAAACATTTCACATGAAATGTTTAGGTTCCTTTCCTCCCCCAGCATGGAATAAAACGAGCAACAAGAAGGGAACCTTCCCCCACCCCTCTCTCCAGAGCTGAATATTTTGAGTCATTAAGGAATTGTTACCACAAAGAGATGGTTTGTTGACATGCAGTTTAAATCCTGATTTATGTTACACGAGCTGTGTGTGTGTGTGTGTGTGTGTGTGTGTGTGTGTGTGTGTGTGTGTGTGTGTGTGTGTGTGTGTGTGTAGAGCCAAGCTAGCAGCCCCTGAATTTCTTCAAGTGGAATGTTTAGGTTGTGTGGAAAGTTATATAGATTCCTGGTATAGTGTGTTAGCCTTCAAATTGCATTGTAAATAATTCAAATTTTATGCTATATGTTTTGGCTTATATAATTCTTATAACTATATAATTGCAAGCTTAATATTTTTGTTATATGTACACCTGCTCACGCCAGCTATAGCTGTAGTGATTACTATCAAGCACTTAAGAGATGTCATACTTTACCTTTCACTATCCCTCACTGCATTTCTCACCTCCTCTCACAATCCTCTTTTTCCCATCATCACAACCTTATCACTGAAACTCACTATCATTTTTGTCCTCTTCACCCAAACTCACTATAACCATCAGCCCTCATCACCGTCACCATAACCATCCACGTCACTATATCCCCCCCTCTCACAGGGTGATCACTACCCTGCCATCACCTCATTCTCCTCACTATTATCACCCAATGACCATCTCGTTATAACCACCACTATCACCCCTCCTCACTATCACCTCAAAAAAAAACTTCAATCGCCAACTAGCCTGTCCCCTCTCCACCTATCCTCCCCCCTCACCCCCCACCCCTCTCCCCCTCACCCCTATCCTTTCCCCCCTCACCACCTACCCTCCGCCCCCCCCCTCACCACCACCACCAAGCGACAACCAATCAAATAAATCAATTTAATAGCCTCCGATACTGTGGCATTTTAAAACAAGCCCGGCGGGTCGCCAGCCAATCCCGGGCCAGCCAATAACCAGCATTGAGGGGTAATCACCATCACATTTGACGCGCTTGGGAGGCAATTACAAGTTTGTGTGTGGCTGCTATTGCTTCGCTGCACAAGTTGGATTGCGTCGATCCTGTGTGGGGCTTATTAGGCTCTGGACCAGAGGGAGGCAGGGAGGGGGTGGGCGAGAGAGAGGGGGGAGGGAGAGAGAGGGAGAGAGAGAGAGGGAGAGAGAGAGAGAGAGAGGGAGAGAGAGAGAGAGAGAGGGGAGGTGTAGAGAGAGAGAGAGAGAGAGAGAGAGAGAGAGAGAGGAGGTGTAGAGAGAGGGGGGGGAGGTGTAGACTGAGAGAGAGAAAGGAGTGGGAGGTGGAGAGAGAGAGAGAGAGAGAGGGGGGGGAGGTGGAGAGAGAGAGAGAGAGAGAGGAGTGGGAGGTGGAGAGAGAGAGAGAGAGAGGGAGGGAAGAGAAAGAGAGAGAGAGAGAGGTGTAGAGAGAGAGAGAGAGAGAGAAACAGTGCACGAGGAGACAGGGAAAATGATTAAGAATCGGGGAGAGCAAGCGAGAGACTAATACGAATGAGGGGAAGGAATATAAGAGTAGAGGATTATTGGTTGTGCGTGTAGGGGGGAAGTTGTTAGCTCCTGGGCCCCGCCTGTCTAATCTTCGGTTGTCTCGTCTACTGCTTAATGGGGTTCTGGGAGTTTTTCTACTCCCCAAGCCCGGCCCGAGCCCAGGCTTGACTTGTGAGAGCTTGGTCCAACAGGCTGTTGCTTGGAGCGGCCCGCAGGCCCACATATAGCCTGGTTGGTCCGGCACTCCTTGAAGAAAACAATCTAATTTTCTCTTGAAGATGTCCACGGTTGTTCCGGTAATATTTCTTATACTCGCTAGGAGAACGTTGAACAACCGCGGACCTCTGATATTTATACAGTGGTCTCTAATTGTGCCTATGGCACCCCTGCTCTTCACTGGTTCTATTATGTATTCTGGTTCTATTCTGACGGGACAGCACAAGTGATTTGAATAGTACAACCATTGTGACGCGATCCCAGGAAAGTTCTCGTAATCCATCCGATCATTTTTCAGGCTGACGCAATATGTGCTTGGTTATGCTCTATAAACGTTAGGTCGTCAGACATTATTATTCTCAAATCCTTTACATGCTACTTTCCTACTATGGGCAGATTTGATTGTGTTTTGCACCCTGTATTATGTTTAAGTCCTTATTTTTACCTGAGTACCTGAGTACCTGGAATTTATCACTGTTAAACATCGTTATTTTCTGCTGCCCCTGTCAAAAACTTTACTAATATCAGCTTGTAGTTTTTCCATGTCTTTAGCAGAGGTAATTTTCATGCCGATTTTTATATCTGCAAAGGATGACACGAGGCTGTGACTTGTATTTTTGTCTATATCTGATATGAGAATAAGTATAAGCAGTGGTCCAAGGACTGTGCCCTGAGGTACAGAGCTGTTTAACTGCGCTTGGACTCTATTTTATATGATCGAGTGTTATTCTTTGAATTCTATTCGACAGAAAATTGGGTATCCACCGTCCTACTTTAACTGTTATTCTCATTGACCTCATTTTATGTGCTATCACTCCATGGTCACATATATCGAATGCATTTACGAAGTCCTGTGTATAGCACATATTAACTCCCGATCTATTTTCTGTATCATGCCTACTATACATTACTCTCTTACGCACGCACGCACTCTCGCACGCACACGCACTCTCGCACGCACACCCAACAACAAGCCCAAGAGGAGCGAACGGACACCAGAAAAGGAGAATGTCTGATATGCGAGGTCGCACACGACGCCCCAGACAGGGCAAGTGGGCACCCAGGTTAGCGTTTGAGGTCACCAGGGGTCACATGACACAGGGCACCGGGCCAATTAGAGCCCGGGGGCACGTTCAAAAAGAGGAGGAAAAAGAGAGAATAGGGAGCATAAACAGAGTAGAGAGGAGATGGAAGCAGGCAGCCGGAATAGTGAAAAGGCATGACGGGAGGGTGGAAATTGAGATGGAAATGGGAGAGGAAGGCCAGGCTATCGTCTTTGGCCGAGCGAGAAACTGGTCCTGTGTAGTCCCAAGTCGAGGTGAGGACGAACTTGCTTAATGATGGCTTCCACTTGTCGTGGGAGAGGACACCCATCCCATCCCGCACCGCCGCTGGGATGGAAAACCATTGACGAGCACCAACAATGGGATGGCACTGCCATGGAAGGGTAGAGCAGGGGGAGAGGGGGAAAACCAGTGGGTCGGGAACCAATACCCACGAAGGACTAAGTGATGAAAGACGGGTCCTGTACGGAAGACAGATGACGGCCCATTTTAGACGGAAAATCAGCACACTGGAAAAAAATTTAATAGTGACAAACGGGCTGTGATTTGTTTTGACGGTATTCACTGCTCGCTCGTTCTGTCTATGTTCCTCCGTCTCTCTCTCTCTCTCTCTCTCTTCTCTCTCTCTCCTCTCTCTCTCTCTCTCTCTCTCTCTCTCTCTCTCTCTCCCTCTCTCTCTCTCTCTCTCTCTCTCTCTCTCTCTCTAGCAGTGAACAATCATCTTAGTCTTGCAGGCACGTGATCACCTGTCCAGGGACGTAAGAGGGACAGGAACCCAGGCGGACGGTAACCACAGGTGCTGGCGAGACAGTGAGTGACAGCAGGGTGAGTAATAGCCTGCTGGGGCAGCTAAGGGCTGGGACGGTGGGGGATAGGGGGGTGGGTGGACAGGTTAGGAGGGGGACAAACAAGGGCTGGAAGGGGGAGGGGACGACTGTGCTACAGATGGTGACAGCTGGGGTTAGTGTGATGGTGACAGCTGGGGTTAGTGTGATGGTGACAGCTGGGGCTACAGATTAAACCAAAAAGATGTGAAACACCCTACTTTAAAACCATCTTCACACATGGGAACCAAACCCATTAACACCCGTATAGTCTCTAGAGGCGAGTAGGCCAGGCAGGCCTATAGGTGAGTAGGCTGTGTAGGCCAGGAAGGCCTAGATACATCATGTGAGTAAGGAACATGAAAGCCATGCGCACCATTGCCCCCTCCCTCAAAACAAAAATCGCGCTCAATATTTTAGAAAATCAAGGGATTTTCACCATTTGAAAACCTGCAGGTGAAGGGGGCGTTGAGAGAGAGCTGGGAGGGAAGAATGCCGTCTCTGACATATGCATCTTCTTGCTGAAAAGGGCTGGGCATTAACACCATATGTGGACCCTGGTAGCCAGAGAGAAGAGGGCCAGCTCACATGGGCGTAGTTGAACAGGGCCGGCTCAGTTGGTGTTAGTTTAGTGATAGTTGTGTTCACTTACCTACCTACTCTCTCTCTCTCTCTCTCTCTCTCTCTCCTCCTCTCTCCCTCTCTCTCTCTCTCCTCTCTCTCTCTCCTCTCTCTCTCTCTCTCTCTCCCAGCTCTCTCCCCTCCCTCCTCTCCCCGTCTCTCTCTCTCTCTCTCTCATATATATCTTTATCACTCGCCATCTACCTCTTCCCGTTCGTAATCATCACAAATAAGAGACGGGTATAGAAGAAAAGTATAACCGAAGAACATAATAGGGAAGTT
>NW_025560448.1:0-14231 GCF_020424385.1 Procambarus clarkii
AATTTGGCTCCAAAATATGGCTCAGGCCTCGATATTGGGATGTTTGGGATATTTTGAAAACTGCAGGGAGGTTTGGGACAAATGTGACCAAACGCCGCTTTCAGTACTTCGCATATGTTGGGTATAAAAAAGTCGTAATTTCAAACTGCAAATACATGCAGAGAGCCAGAATTTGGATCCAAAATATGGCTCAGGCCTCGAAATTGAGATATTTTTGATATTTTGAAATCTGCAGGTGAGTTTGTGCAAAATGTGACTCACTGTTGCATTCAGTACTTTGCATATGTTGGGTATAAAAAGTCGTAATTTCAAACTGCGAATACGTGCAGAGAGCCAGAATTTGGCTCCAAAATATGGCTCAGGCCTCGAAATTGGGATGTTTGGGATATTTTGAAAACTGCAGGGGGGATTGGGACAAATTTGTCCAAACGCCTCTTTCAGTACTTGGCATGTGTTGGGTATAAAAAAGTCGCAATTTCAAACTGCGAATACGTGCAGAGATCCAGAATTTGGCTCCAAAATATGGCTCAGGCCTCGAAATTGGGATATTTGGGATATTTCGAAAACTGCAGGGGAGTTTGTGCAAAATATGACTCCCTGCCGCTTTCAGGACTTGGCATATGTTGGGTATAAAAAGTCGTAATATCAAACTGCGAATACGTGCATAGAGCCAGAATTTGGCTCCAAAATATGGCTCAGACCTCGAAATTGGGATGTTTGGGATTTTTTGAAAACTGCAGGGAAGTTTGGGATATATATGACCAAACTCCGCTTTCAGTACTTGGCATATGTTGGTTATAAAAAAGTCGCAATTTCAAACTGCGAATACGTGCAGAGAGCCAGAATTTGGCTACAAAATATGGCTCAGGCCTCGAAATTGGGATATTTGGGATTTTTCGAAAACTGCAGGGGAGTTTGTGCAAAATTTGACTCATTGCCGCTCTCAGTACTTGGCATATGTTGGGTATAATAAGTCGTAGTTTCAAACTGCGAATACGTGCAGAGAGCCAGAATTTGGCTCCAAAATATAGCTCAGGCCTCGAAATAGGGATGTTCGGGATATTTTGAAAACTGCAGGGAAGTTTGTTCAAAATGTGACTCACTGCCACTTACAGTAGTTGGCATATGTTGGGTATAAAAATTTGAAATATAAAACTGCGAATACGTGCAGAGAGCCAGAATTTGGATCCAAAATATGGCTCAAGCCTCGAAATAGGGATATTTGGGATATTTTGAAAACTGCAGGAAGGTTTGGGACATATGTGACCAAACGCTGCTTTCAGTACTTGGCATATGTTGGTTAAGAAAAAGTCGTGATTTCAAACTGCGAATACGTGCAGAGAGCCAGAATTTGGCTCCAAAATATGGCTCAGGCCTCGAAATTGGGATGTTTGGGATATTTTGAAAACTGCAGGGGGGATTGGGACAAATTTGTACAAACGCCTCTTTCCGTACTTGGCATATGTTGGGTATAAAAAAGTCGTAATTTCAAACTGCGAATACGTGCAGAGAGCCAGAATTTGGCTCCAAAATATGGCTCAGGCCTCGATATTGGGATGTTTGGGATATTTTGAAAACTGCAAGGGAGATTGGGACAAATGTGACCAAATGCCGCTTTAAATACTTGGCATATGTTGGGTATAAAAATTCTTAATATCAAACTGCGAATACGTGAAGAGAGCCAAAATTTGGCTCCAAAATATGGCTCAGGCCTCGATATTGGGATGTTTGGATTATTTTGAAAACTGCAGTGGAGTTTGTGTAAAATGTGACTCACTGCCGCTTTTAGTACTTGGCATATGTTGGGTATAAAAAGTCGAAATATCAAACTGCAAATACGTGCAGAGAGCCAGAATTTGGCTCCAAAATATGACTCAAGCCTCGAAATAGGGATATTTGGGATATTTTGAAAACTGCAGGGAGGTTTGGGACATATGTGACCAAACTCCACTTTCAGTACTTGGCATATGTTGGGTATAAAAAATTCGCAATTTCAAACTGCGAATACGTGCAGAGAGCCAGAATTTTGATCCGAAATATGGCTCAGGCCTCAAAATTGGGATATTTTTTATATTTTGAAAACTGCAGGGGAGCTTGTGCAAAATGTGACTCATGGCCGCTTTCAGTACTTGGCATATGTTGGGTATAAAAAGCCGTAACTTACAACTGCAAATACGTGCAGAGAGCCTGAATTTGGCTCCAAAATATGGCCAAAGCCTCGAAATTGGGATGTTTGGGATATTTTGAAAACTGCAGGGAGGTTTGGGACAAATGTGACCAAACGCCGCTTTCAGTACTTCGCATATGTTGGGTATAAAAAAGTCGTAATTTCAAACTGCGAATACATGCAGAGAGCCAGAATTTGGCTCCAAAATATAACTCAGGCCATGAAATTGGGATATTCGGGATATTTTGAAAACTGCAGGGGAGTTTGTGCAAAATGTGACTCACTGCCGCTTTCAGTACTTGGCATATGTTGGGTATAAAAAGTCGAAATATCAAACTGCGAATACGTGCAGAGAGCCAGAATTTGGCTCCAAAATATGGCTCAAGCCTCGAAATAGGGATATTTGGGATATTTTGAAAACTGCAGGGAGGTTTGGGACATATGTGACCAAACGCTGCTTTCAGTACTTGGCATATGTTGGGTATAAAAAGTTGTAATTTCAAACTGCGAATACGTGCAGAGAGCCAGAATTTGGCTCCAAAATATGGCTCAGGCCTCGAAATTGAGATATTTTTGATATTTTGAAAACTGCAGGGGAGTTTGTGCAAAATGTGACTCACTGCCGCATTCAGTACTTTGCATATGTTGGGTATAAAAAGTCGTAATTTCAAACTGCGAATACGTGCAGAAAGCCAGAATTTGGCTCCAAAATATGGCTCAGGCCGCGAAATTGGGATGTTTGGGATTTTTTGAAAACTGCAGGGAGGTTTGGGACATATGTGACCAAACTCCGCTTTCAGTACTTGGCATATGTTGGTTATAAAAAATCGCAATTTCAAACTGCAAATACGTGCAGAGAGCCAGAATTTGGCTCCAAAATATGGCTCAGGCCTCGAAATTGGGATATTTGGGATTTTTCGAAAACTGCAGGGGAGTTTGTGCAAAATTTGACTCATTGCCGCTCTCAGTACTTGGCATATGTTGGGTATAATAAGTCGTAGTTTCAAACTGCGAATACGTGCAGAGAGTCAGAATTTACCTCCAAAATATGGCTCAGGCCACGATATTGTAATGTTTGGGATATTTTGAAAACTGCAGGGGGAGTTTGTGCAAAATGTGACCAAACGCTGCTTTCAGTACTTCCCATATGTTGGGTATAAAAAAGTCGTAATTTCAAACTGCGAATACGTGCAGAGAGCCAGAATTTGGCTCCAAAATATGGCTCAGGCCTCGAAGTTGGGATGTTTGGGATATTTTGAAAACTGCAGGGGGGATTGGGACAAATGTGACCAAACGCGGCTTTCAATACTTGGCATAGGTTGGGTATAAAAAGTCTTAATATCAAACTGCAAATAAGTGCAGAGAGCCAGAATTTGGCTCCAAAATATGGCTCAGGCCTCGATATTGGGATGTTTGGGATATTTTGAAATCTGCAGGGGAGTTTGTGCAAAATGTGACTCACTGCCGCTATCAGGACTTGGCATATGTTGGGTATAAAAAGTCTTAATATCAAACTGCGAATACGTGCAGAGAGCCAGAATTTGGCTCCAAAATATGGCTCAGGCCTCGATATTGGGATGTTTGGGATATTTTGAAAACTGCAGGGAGGTTTGGGACAAATGTGACCAAACGCCACTTTCAGTACTTCGCATATGTTGGGTATAAAAATTTCGTAATTTCAAACTGCGAATACATGCAGAGAGCCAGAATTTGGCTCCAAAATATAACTCAGGCCATGAAATTGGGATGTTCGGGATATTTTGAAAACTGCAGGGGAGTTTGTGCAAAATGTGACTCACTGTCGCTTTCAGTACTTGGCAAATGTTGGGTATAAAAAGTCGAAATATCAAACTGCGAATACGTGTAGAGAGCCAGAATTTGGCTCCAAAATATGGCTCAAGCCTCGAAATAGGGATATTTGGGATATTTTGAAAACTGCAGGGAGGTTTGGGACATATGTGACCAAACGCTGCTTTCAGTACTTGGCAAATGTTGGGTATAAAAAGTTGTAATTTCAAACTGCGAATACGTGCAGAAAGCCAGAATTTGGCTCCAAAATATGGCTCAGGCCTCGAATTTGAGATATTTTTGATATTTTGAAAACTGCAGGGGAGTTTGTGCAAAATGTGACTCACTGTCGCGTCCAGTACTTGGTGTATGTTGGGTATAAAAAAGTCGCAATTTCAAACTGCGAATACGTGCAGAGAGCCAGAATTTGGCTCCAAAAAATGGTTCAAGCCTCGAAATAGGGATATTTGGGATATTTTGAAAACTGCAGGGAGGTTTGGGAAAAATGTGACCAAACGCTGCTTTTAGTACTTGCCATATTTTGGGTATAAAAAATCGTAATTTCAAACTGCGAATACGTGCAGAGAGCCAGAATTTGGATCCAAAATATAGCTCAGGCCTCGAAATTGGGATATTTTTCATATTTTGAAAACTGCAGGGGAGTTTGTGCAAAATGTGACTCACTGCCGCTTTCTGTACTTGGCATATGTTGGGTATAAAAAGTCGTAACTTCACACTGCGAATACGTGCAGAGAACCTGAATTTGGCTCCAAAATATGGCTCAGGCCTCGAAATTGGGATGTTTGGGATATTTTGAAAACTGCAGGGAGTTTGAGCAAAATATGACTCCCTGCCGCTTTCAGGACTTGGCATATGTTGGGTATAAAAAGTCGTAATATCAAGCTGCGAATACGTGCATAGAGCCAGAATTTGGCTTCAAAATATGGCTCAGGCCTCGAAATTGGGATGTTTGGGATTTTTTGAAAACTGCAGGGAGGTTTGGGACATATGTGCCCAAACTCCGCTTTCAGTACTTGGCATATGTTGGTTATAAAAAAGTCGCAATTTCAAACTGCGAATACGTGCAGAGAGCCAGAATTTGGCTCCAAAATATGGCTCAGGCCTCGAAATTGGGATATTTGGGATATTTCGAAAACTGCAGGGAGTTTGTGCAAAATATGACTCCCTGCCGCTTTCAGGACTTGGCATATGTTGGGTATAAAAAGTCGTAATATCAAGCTGCGAATACGTGCATAGAGCCAGAATTTGGCTTCAAAATATGGCTCAGGCCTCGAAATTGGGATGTTTGGGATTTTTTGAAAACTGCAGGGAGGTTTGGGACATATGTGCCCAAACTCCGCTTTCAGTACTTGGCATATGTTGGTTATAAAAAAGTCGCAATTTCAAACTGCGAATACGTGCAGAGAGCCAGAATTTGGCTCCAAAATATGGCTCAGGCCTCGAAATTGGGATATTTGGGATTTTTCGAAAACTGCAGGGGAGTTTGTGCAAAATTTGACTCATTGCCGCTCTCAGTACTTGGCATATGTTGGGTATAATAAGTCGTAGTTTCAAACTGCGAATACGTGCAGAGAGCCAGAATTTGGCTCCAAAATATGGCTCAGGCCACGACATTGTAATGTTTGGGATATTTTGAAAACTGCAGGGGGAGTTTGTGCAAAATGTGACCAAACGATGCTTTCAGTACTTCCCATAAGTTGGGTATAAAAAAGTCGTAATTTCATACTGCAAATACGTGCAGAGAGCCAGAATTTGGCTCCAAAATATGAGTCAGGCCTCGAAGTTGGGATGTTTGGGATATTTTGAAAACTGCAGGGGGGATTGGGACAAATGTGACCAAACGCCACTTTCAATACATGGCATATGTTGGGTATAAAAAATCTTAATATCAAACTGCGAATACGTGCATAGAGCCAGAATTTGGCTTCAAAATATGGCTCAGGCCTCGAAATTGGGATGTTTGGGGTTTTTTGAAAACTGCAGGGAGGTTTGGGACATATGTGCCCAAACTCCGCTTTCAGTACTTGGCATATGTTGGTTATAAAAAATCGCAATTTCAAACTGCGAATACGTGCATAGAGTCAGAATTTGGCTCCAAAATATGGCTCAGGCCTCGAAATTGGGATGTTTGGGATATCTTGAAAACTGCAGGGAGGTTTGGGACATATGTGACCAAACTCCGCTTTCAGTACTTGGCATATGTTGGGTATATAAAAGTCGCAATTTCAAACGGCGAATACGTGCAGAGAGCCAGAATTTGGCTCCAAAATATGGCTCAGGCCTCGAAATTGGGATATTTGGGATTTTTCGAAAATTGCAGGGGAGTTTGTGCAAAATGTGACTCATTGCCGCTCTAAGTACTTTGCATATGTTGGGTATAATAAGTCGCAGTTTCAAACTGCGAATACGTGCAGAGAGCCAGAATTTGGCTCCAAAATTTAGCTCAGACCTCGATATTGTTATGTTTGGGATATTTTGAAAACTGCAGGGGAGTTTGTGCAAAATGTGACCAAACGATGCTTTCAGTACTTCCCATAAGTTGGGTATAAAAAAGTCGTAATTTCATACTGCAAATACGTGCAGAGAGCCAGAATTTGGCTCCAAAATATGAGTCAGGCCTCGAAGTTGGGATGTTTGGGATATTTTGAAAACTGCAGGGGGGATTGGGACAAATGTGACCAAACGCCACTTTCAATACTTGGCATTTGTTGGGTATAAAAAATCTTAATATCAAACTGCGAATACGTGCATAGAGCCAGAATTTGGCTTCAAAATACGGCTCAGGCCTCGAAATTGGGATGTTTGGGGTTTTTTGAAAACTGCAGGGAGGTTTGGGACATATGTGCCCAAACTCCGCTTTCAGTACTTGGCATATGTTGGTTATAAAAAATCGCAATTTCAAACTGCGAATACGTGCATAGAATCAGAATTTGGCTCCAAAATATGGCTCAGGCCTCGAAATTGGGATGTTTGGGATATCTTGAAAACTGCAGGGAGGTTTGGGACATATGGGGCCTCGTAGCCTGGTGGATAGCGCGCAGGACTCGTAATTCTGTGGCGCGGGTTCGATTCCCGCACGAGGCAGAAACAAATGGGCAAAGTTTCTTTCACCCTAAATGCCCCTGTTACCTAGCAGTAAATAGGTACCTGGGAGTTAGTCAGCTGTCACGGGCTGCTTCCTAGGGGTGGAGGCCTGGTCGAGGACCGGGCCGCGGGGACACTAAAGCCCCGAAATCATCTCAAGATAACTCAAGATATGTGACCAAACTCCGCTTTCAGTACTTGGCATATGTTGGGTATATAAAAGTCGCAATTTCAAACGGCGAATACGTGCAGAGAGCCAGAATTTGGCTCCAAAATATGGCTCAAGCCTCGAAATTGGGATATTTGGGATTTTCGAAAATTGCAGGGGAGTTTGTGCAAAATGTGACTCATTGCCGCTCTAAGTACTTTGCATATGTTGGGTATAATAAGTCGCAGTTTCAAACTGCGAATACGTGCAGAGAGCCAGAATTTTGCTCCAAAATATAGCTCAAACCTCGATATTGTTATGTTTGGGATATTTTGAAAACTGCAGGGGAGTTTGTGCAAAATGTGACCAAACGATGCTTTAAGTACTTCGCATATGTTGGGTATAAAAAAGTCGTAATTTCAAACTGCGAATACGTGCAGAGAGCCAGAATTTGGCTCCAAAATATGGCTCAGGCCTCGATATATGGATGTTTGGGATATTTTGAAAACTGCAGGAAGGTTTGGGACAAATGTGACCAAACGCCGCTTTCAATACTTGGCATATGTTGGGTATAAAAAGTCTTAATATCAAACTGCGAATACGTGCAGAGAGCCTGAATTTGGCTCCAAAATATGGCTCAGGCCTCGATATTGGGATGTTTGGGATATTAAAGACTGCAGGAAGGTTTGGGACAAATGTGACCAAACGCCGCTTTCAGTACTTCGCATATGTTGGGTATAAAAAATTCGTAATTTCAAACTGCGAAGACGTGCAGAGAGCCAGAATTTGGCTCCAAAATATGGCTCAGGCCTCGAAATTGGGATGTTTGGGATGTTTTGAAAATTGCAGAGGAGTTTGTGCAAAATGTGACTCACTGTCGCGTCCAGTACTTGGTGTATGTTGGGTATAAAAAAGTCGCAATTTCAAACTGCGAATACGTGCAGAGAGCCAGAATTTGGCTCCAAAATATGGTTCAAGCCTCGAAATAGGGATATTTGGGATATTTTGAAAACTGCAGGGAGGTTTGGGACAAATGTGACCAAATGCTGCTTTCAGTACTTGCCATATTTTGGGTATAAAAAATCGTAATTTCAAACTGCGAATACGGGCAGACAGCTAGAATTTGGATCCAAAATATAGCTCAGGCCTCGAAATTGGGATATTTTTCATATTTTGAAAACTGCAGGGGAGTTTGTGCAAAATGTGACTCACTGCCGCTTTCTGTACTTGGCATATGTTGGGTATAAAAAGTCGTAACTTCACACTGCGAATACGTGCAGAGAACCTGAATTTGGCTCCAAAATATGGCTCAGGCCTCGAAATTGGGATGTTTGGGATATTTTGAAAACTGCAAGGGTGATTGGGACAAATTTGTCCAAACGCCGCTTTCAGTACTTGGCATGTGTTGGGTATAAAAAAGTCGCAATTTCAAACTGCGAATACGTGCAGAGAGCCAGAATTTGGCTCCAAAATATGGCTCAGGCCTCGAAATTGGGATATTTGGGATATTTCGAAAACTGCAGGGGAGTTTGTGCAAAATATGACTCCCTGCCGCTTTCAGGACTTGGCATATGTTGGGTATAAAAAGTCGTAATATCAAGCTGCGAATACGTGCATAGAGCCAGAATTTGGCTTCAAAATATGGCTCAGGCCTCGAAATTGGGATGTTTGGGATTTTTTGAAAAATGCAGGGAGGTTTGGGACATATGTGCCCAAACTCCGCTTTCAGTACTTGGCATATGTTGGTTATAAAAAAGTCGCAATTTCAAACTGCGAATACGTGCAGAGAGCCAGAATTTGGCTCCAAAATATGGCTCAGGCCTCGAAATTGGGATATTTGGGATTTTTCGAAAACTGCACTGGAGTTTGTGCAAAATTTGACTCATTGCCGCTCTCAGTACTTGGCATATGTTGGGTATAATAAGTCGTAGTTTCAAACTACGAATACGTGCAGAGAGCCAGAATTTGGCTCCAAAATATGGCTCGGGCCACGACATTGTAATGTTTGGGATATTTTGAAAACTGCAGGGGGAGTTTGTGCAAAATGTGACCAAACGATGCTTTCAGTACTTCCATAAGTTGGGTATAAAAAAGTCGTAATTTCATACTGCAAATACGTGCAGAGAGCCAGAATTTGGCTCCAAAATATGAGTCAGGCCTCGAAGTTGGGATGTTTGGGATATTTTGAAAACTGCAGGGGGGATTGGGACAAATGTGACCAAACGCCACTTTCAATACTTGGCATATGTTGGGTATAAAAAATCTTAATATCAAACTGCGAATACGTGCATAGAGCCAGAATTTGGCTTCAAAATATGGCTCAGGCCTCGAAATTGGGATGTTTGGGGTTTTTTGAAAACTGCAGGGAGGTTTGGGACATATGGCTCGACATATGGCTATTGCAGTCTCCGTGGTGTAGTGGTAAGACACTCGCCTGGCGTTCCGCGAGCGCTATGTCATGGGTTCGTATCCTGGCCGGGGAGGATTTACTGGGCGCAATTCCTTAACTGTAGCCTCTGTTTAACGCAACAGTAAAATGTGTACTTGGATGAAAAAACGATTCTTCGCGGCAGGGGATCGTATTCCAGGGACCATAGGATTAAGGACTTGCCCGAAACGCTACGCGTACTAGTGGCTGTACAAGAATGTAACAACTCTTGTATATATCTCAAAAAAAAAAAAAAAAAAAAAATATGTGCCCAAACTCCGCTTTCAGTACTTGGCATATGTTGGTTATAAAAAATCGCAATTTCAAACTGCGAATACGTGCATAGAGTCAGAATTTGGCTCCAAAATATGGCTCAGGCCTCGAAATTGGGATGTTGGGATATCTTGAAAACTGCAGGGAGGTTTGGGACATATGTGACCAAACTCCGCTTTCAGTACTTGGCATATGTTGGGTATAAAAAAGTCGCAATTTCAAACGGCGAATACGTGCAGAGAGCCAGAATTTGGCTCCAAAATATGGCTCAGGCCTCGAAATTGGGATATTTGGGATTTTTCGAAAACTGCAGGGGAGTTTTTCCAAAATGTGACTCATTGCCACTCTAAGTACTTAGCATATGTTGGGTATAATAAGTCGCAGTTTCAAACTGCGAATACGTGCAGAGAGCCAGAATTTGGCTCCAAAATATAGCTCAGACCTCGATATTGTTATGTTTGGGATATTTTGAAAACTGCAGGGGGAGTTTGTGCAAAATGTGACCAAACGATGCTTTCAGTACTTCCCATAAGTTGGGTATAAAAAAGTCGTAATTTCATACTGCAAATACGTGCAGAGAGCCAGAATTTGTCTCCAAAATATGGCTCAGGCCTCGATATATGGATGTTTGGGATATTTTGAAAACTGCAGGAAGGTTTGGGACAAATGTTACCAAACGCCTCTTTCAATACTTGGCATATGTTGGGTATAAAAAGTCTTAATATCAAACTGCGAATACGTGCAGAGAGCCTGAATTTGGCTCCAAAATATGGCTCAGGCCTCGATATTAGGATGTTTGGGATATTTTGAAAACTGCAGGAAGGTTTGGGACAAATGTGACCAAACGCCGCTTTCAGTACTTCGCATATGTTGGGTATAAAAAATCTTAATATCAAACTGCGAATACGTGCATAGAGCCAGAATTTGGCTTCAAAATATGGCTCAGGCCTCGAAATTGGGATGTTTGGGGTTTTTTGAAAACTGCAGGGAGGTTTGGGACATATGTGCCCAAACTCCGCTTTCAGTACTTGGCATATGTTGGTTATAAAAAATCGCAATTTCAAACGGCGAATACGTGCAGAGAGCCAGAATTTGGCTCCAAAATATGGCTCAGGCCTCGAAATTGGGATATTTGGGATTTTTCGAAAATTGCAGGGGAGTTTGTGCAAAATGTGACTCATTGCCGCTCTAAGTACTTTGCAAAAGTTGGGTATAATAAGTCGCAGTTTCAAACTGCGAATACGTGCAGAGAGCCAGAATTTGGCTCCAAAATATAGCTCAGACCTCGATATTGTTATGTTTGGGATATTTTGAAAACTGCAGGGGGAGTTTGTGCAAAATGTGACCAAACGATGCTTTCAGTACTTCCCATAAGTTGGGTATAAAAAAGTCGTAATTTCATACTGCAAATACGTGCAGAGAGCCAGAATTTGGCTCCAAAATATGAGTCAGGCCTCGAAGTTGGGATGTTTGGGATATTTGAAAACTGCAGGGGGGATTGGGACAAATGTGACCAAACGCCACTTTCAATACTTGGCATATGTTGGGTATAAAAAATCTTAATATCAAACTGCGAATACGTGCATAGAGTCAGAATTTGGCTCCAAAATATGGCTCAGGCCTCGAAATTGGGATGTTTGGGATATCTTGAAAACTGCAGGGAGGTTTGGGACATATGGGGCCTCGTAGCCTGGTGGATAGCGCGCAGGACTCGTAATTCTGTGGCGCGGGTTCGATTCCCGCACGAGGCAGAAACAAATGGGCAAAGTTTCTTTCACCCTAAATGCCCCTGTTACCTAGCAGTAAATAGGTACCTGGGAGTTAGTCAGCTGTCACGGGCTGCTTCCTGGGGTGGAGGCCTGGTCGAGGACCGGGCCGCGGGGACACTAAAGCCCCGAAATCATCTCAAGATAACTCAAGATAACTCAAGATATGTGACCAAACTCCGCTTTCAGTACTTGGCATATGTTGGGTATATAAAAGTCGCAATTTCAAACGGCGAATACGTGCAGAGAGCCAGAATTTGGCTCCAAAATATGGCTCAGGCCTCGAAATTGGGATGTTTGGGATTTTTCGAAAACTGCAGGGGAGTTTGTGCAAAATGTGACTCATTGCCGCTCTAAGTACTTAGCATATGTTGGGTATAATAAGTCGCAGTTTCAAACTGCGAATACGTGCAGAGAGCCAGAATTTGGCTCCAAAATATAGCTCAAACCTCGATATTGTTATGTTTGGGATATTTTGAAAACTGCAGGGGAGTTTGTGCAAAATGTGACCAAACGATGCTTTCAGTACTTCGCATATGTTGGGTATAAAAAAGTCGTAATTTCAAACTGCGAATACGTGCAGAGAGCCAGAATTTGGCTCCAAAATATGGCTCAGGCCTCGATATATGGATGTTTGGGATATTTTGAAAACTGCAGGAAGGTTTGGGACAAATGTGACCAAACGCCGCTTTCAATACTTGGCATATGTTGGGTATAAAAAGTCTTAATATCAAACTGCGAATACGTGCAGAGAGCCTGAATTTGGCTCCAAAATATGGCTCAGGCCTCGATATTGGGATGTTTGGGATATTTTGAAAACTGCAGGAAGGTTTGGGACAAATGTGACCAAACGCCGCTTTCAGTACTTCGCATATGTTGGGTATAAAAATTCGTAATATCAAACTGCGAATACGTGCATAGAGCCAGAATTTGGCTCCAAAATATGGCTCAGGCCTCGAAATTGGGATGTTTGGGGTTTTTTGAAAACTGCAGGGAGGTTTGGGACATATGTGCCCAAACTCCGCTTTCAGTACTTGGCATATGTTGGTTATAAAAAATCGCAATTTCAAACTGCGAATACGTGCATAGAGTCAGAATTTGGCTCCAAAATATGGCTCAGGCCTCGAAATTGGGATGTTTGGGATATCTTGAAAACTGCAGGGAGGTTTGGGACATATGGGGCCTCGTAGCCTGGTGGATAGCGCGCAGGACTCGTAATTCTGTGGCGCGGGTTCGATTCCCGCACGAGGCAGAAACAAATGGGCAAAGTTTCTTTCACCCTAAATGCCCCTGTTACCTAGCAGTAAATAGGTACCTGGGAGTTAGTCAGCTGTCACGGGCTGCTTCCTGGGGGTGGAGGCCTGGTCGAGGACCGGGCCGCGGGGACACTAAAGCCCCGAAATCATCTCAAGATAACTCAAGATAACTCAAGATATGTGACCAAACTCCGCTTTCAGTACTTGGCATATGTTGGGTATATAAAAGTCGCAATTTCAAACGGCGAATACGTGCAGAGAGCCAGAATTTGGCTCCAAAATATGGCTCAAGCCTCGAAATTGGGATATTTGGGATTTTTCGAAAATTGCAGGGGAGTTTGTGCAAAATGTGACTCATTGCCGCTCTAAGTACTTTGCATATGTTGGGTATAATAAGTCGCAGTTTCAAACTGCGAATACGTGCAGAGAGCCAGAATTTGGCTCCAAAATATAGCTCAGACCTCGATATTGTTATGTTTGGGATATTTTGAAAACTGCAGGGGAGTTTGTGCAAAATGTGACCAAACGATGCTTTCAGTACTTCGCATATGTTGGGTATAAAAAAGTCGTAATTTCAAACTGCGAATACGTGCAGAGAGCCAGAATTTGGCTCCAAAATATGGCTCAGGCCTCGATATATGGATGTTTGGGATATTTTCAAAACTGCAGGAAGGTTTGGGACAAATGTGACCAAACGCCGCTTTCAATACTTGGCATATGTTGGGTATAAAAAGTCTTAATATCAAACTGCGAATACATGCAGAGAGCCTGAATTTGGCTCCAAAATATGGCTCAGGCCTCGATATTGGGATGTTTGGGATATTTTGAAAACTGCAGGAAGGTTTGGGACAAATGTGACCAAACGCCGCTTTCAGTACTTCGCATATGTTGGGTATAAAAAATTCGTAATTTCAAACTGCGAAGACGTGCAGAGAGCCAGAATTTGGCTCCAAAATATGGCTCAGGCCTCGAAATTGGTATGTTTGGGATGTTTTGAAAATTGCAGAGGAGTTTGTGCAAAATGTGACTCACTGCCGCGTCCAGTACTTGGCATATGTTGGGTATAAAAAAGTCGCAATTTCAAACTGCGAATACGTGCAGAGAGCCAAAATTTGGCTCCAAAATATTTTTCAAGCCTCGAAATAGGGATATTTGGGATATTTTGAAAACTGCAGGGAGGTTTGGGACAAATGTGACCAAAAGCTGCATTCAGTACTTGGCATATTTTGGGTATAAAAAGCCGTAATTTCAAACTGCGAATACGTGCAGAGAGCCAGAATTTGGCTCCAAAATATGGCTC
>NW_025560449.1:0-13412 GCF_020424385.1 Procambarus clarkii
CTCAGATGTTCCCTTTGTCCCCTTGCTTTTTTCATCGAGTCTCCATTGTTCTGCTGCCCGTGTCTTTGTGCGTAAATGGTACACGGTTATCTAGAGATGATTTCGGGGCTTTAGTGTCCCCGCGGCCCGGTCCTCGACCAGGCCTCCACCCCCAGGAAGCAGCCCGTGACAGCTGACTAACACCCAGGTACCTATTTTACTGCTAGGTAACAGGGGCATAGGGTGAAAGAAACTCTGCCCATTGTTTCTCGCCGGCGCCTAGGATCGAACCCGGGACCACAGAATCACAAGTTCAGCGTGCTGTCCGCTCGGCCGACCAGCTCCCAATGGTTTGTTCCATTTATCTTCTCCCTAGTGTCCTGCTTTCTCTTCCCGATCTTAAGCACCTCCTAGACTCCTTGTTGGAGCCTGTGCTCCTGCTGGGTGATTTCAATTGTCGTTATGCCCTCTGGGGTGATGTGCTGACAAACACCCGGGGTCGCCTCATTGAACCTTTCATTCTCTCCTCTTCCCTGTCTCTTCTGAATTCTGGTGAGCCCACTCATTTGAACTCTCGGACTCGCTCCCATTCCTGTCTCGATCTTTCTCTGTGCTCGTCACCCCTTTCCTTAGATTTCGGGTGGAGGGTCCTTGATGACCTCCATGGCAGTGCCCATTTTCCTATCCTTGTTACCTTTTTCTCTTTTCACCTTCCTCTCCCCTTCCCTAGGTGGCAGTTTACCGAGGCTGACTGGTGCCTCATTACTCTCAGTGCTACTATTTTCGACCTCTCCGTTCTGCCTCTCCCTCCCACCCTCCTCCTTTTTCAGGACACCGTCTTTGACGCTGCCCTCCGCTCTATTTCTCGCCCTTCCTCTCGGGGAACGCGGAAGTGCGTTTCCTGGTGGAATGTGGACTGTGCTCGGGCTGTCCGCTGTAAGCTTGCAGCCAGGAAAATGCATCGCCGCCGGCAGACTGTTGAGTCTTTTCTTCTGTTTCGGAAAGCAAGTGTGGTAGCCCGTAGGACCATCCGTGCGGCTAAACGTGCATGCTGGATGTCTTATGTCTCCACCGTTACATGTGATACTTCTCTGCCACTGGTCTGGAAGCGTATCCGCAAGATAGCGGGTAAGTTCGTTCCCGATGTCTCGCCGGTCCTTCACCTCCGTGGTACTCTTGTGGCGGACCCGTTGCAGGTCGCGGCCGAACTGGGTTCCCACTTTTCTTCAGTTAGCTCTGGTCTTCATCTTCCCCAATCTTTCCTTCTTCGTAAACCTGTCCTTGAGTCTCGTCCTTTAGATTTCTGCACTCGTCTTCGACTTCCCTATAATGATCCCTTCTCTCTCTCTGAACTTCGTTCTGCCCTGGCCCTCTGCGGTTCTACAGCGGTGGGCTTCAATGGTATTCATTATGAGATGCTTCGTCATCTCCCTCCGTGCACGTCTCAGTATTTACTGAGTCTGTATAATCGGATCTGGGAGTCGTCGTCAGTCCCTGAGGACTGGCTCGATGCCGTTGTCCTCCCTGTTCGCAAACCAGGGTCTCTGGGAACATCCCCTAAGGACTTTTGCCCTATTCCCTCACAAGTTGTGTCTGCAAACTCTTTGAATGTATGGTTAACGTTCGTCTGATGTAGTTCCTGGAACACCATCACCTCCTCTCCCCTTCTCAATTTGGTTTCCGCAAGTGCCGCAGCACGACAGATGTCCTGGTGAACTTGGAGGTCTATATTCGTACTGCTTTTGCTGCGAAGACCTCCGTTGTTGCGATTCTTTTGACCTGGAAAAGGCTTACGACACTACCTGGCAGTATCATATTCTGTCCTTCAGAATATCCTTCAGAATATGTCCTTCAGAATATTGCCCTTCATTCTTTTGGCCTTCGTGGGAATCTCCCTCTCTTCCTCCAGAGTTTCCTCTCTCGTCGTTCCTTTCGCGTGAGGCTTGGTACCACTCTCTCTTCATGCTCCTTTTAGGCAATATGCGGGTGTATCCCAGGGTAGTGTTCTGAGCACTACTCTTTTCCTAGTTGCCTTCAACTGTCTTCTTTCCTTTCTTCCTACTGGCGTCTTCTCTGCTCTCTATGTTGACGATCTTTCCCTTTGCTGTCAGGGGTGATGATTCGCCTCTCTTTCAATGGCGGCTTCAACTTGGGATTGATGCCGTGTCGTCTTGGGCCACTGATCATGGCTTCAAGTTCACTGTGTCTAAGACTTGTGCTATGACTGTTACTCAGAAGCATGTCGTTCTTCGTCCCTCTTGATCGCTTTATGGTCATCCCCTTGTGTACAGGGATTCCGCAATGCTTTTGAGGTTAATCTTTGACACTCGTTTGCCTTGGTCACCCCATATCTCTTACCTCTGAGTTGAATGCTCTAAGGCCCTTAACCTACTTAAAGTTTTGTCCCATACTTCTTGGGGAGCGGATAGGCGCACGTTCCTCTATTTGCACTCCTCTCTGGTCCTGTCTAACCTCGATTATGGTTGCCCTGCTTACTCTTCTGCTTCTCCTTCTACTCTTCGCCATCTTGATGCTTTGCACCATACTGAGTTGCGCCTCAGCTCAGGTGCCTTTCGTTCGACTCCTGCCCTCAGTTTGTATGTTGACACTGGCTTCCTCTCTCTCCAGGACCGCTGTGATCGCTACTGTCTTCGCTATCTTTCGCGGTCCTTACAACATCCTTCCTCTCGCCATTTCGTGCTTTAACTTCTACCCCTCTTGTGGTTCCTGTTCCTTTTCATCGCCTCCCTTTTTCTGTCCTTTTATCTCGCTTACAGGATTCCCTTTCCGTTCGTATTTCTAATGTTTTTTCTCGTATTGTTCCTTCCTTGTCCCCGTGGAGAGTCCCCCCTTCCAAAGTTTTGTACATCCTTGACCAATGTCACTAAACCTTTTACCCCTCCTACAGTTCTGAAACGTCTTTTTCTTGAGCACTTTTATTCGCACTCCCACTCTGTTTTCATCTTCACCGATGGGTCTAAGTCTGCGAACAGTGTGGGCTACTCTGTTGTTTTTCCTGATCGCACTTATATATGTCGTCTCCCTTCGGAGGCTAGCGTCTTCAAAGCAGAACTTTATGCTATTCTCTATGATCTCCGTCTCTTGCTTTCTCATTGTCGATCCTCATTTGTAGTTGTAGTTGACTCTCGTAGTGCCCTCATGGCTATAGGGTCCTTTAATCCTGTCTATCCGGTGGTCATCGAGATTCAACATTGGCTGTTTCTTATATCTAGTAAATTTAAATCAGTAGAGTTTTTCTGGGTTTCCATCCATATTGGTGTTTCTTTAAATGAGCGTACGGATGCTGCCGCTAGGGAAGCTATCCGTTCTTGTCCCATCTCCCATAAAGGTGTTCCTTATTCCGACTTTTATCCTGTTAATCATTCCTCCATCCTTGCCCGTTGGCAGGGTTCTTGGTCTTCTGTAGTTGGTAACAAGCTGCGCACTCTCAACGTAGTGTGTCCCCGTGGCCTTCCTCCTGCCACCGTAACCCGCGGTTTGAAACTGCTCTAGCAAGGTTGCAGATTGGCCATACTCGCTTAACTCACGGTCACTTAGTGGAGCGCCGCCCTGCTCCTTATTGTCCGAATTCCGTTGTCCCTCTTACAGTTGTGCATATCCTTGTTGAATGTCCTGACTTCCAGGATGTGCGTGTGTCTTGCTTTCCGACCGCCCCTCGCGGTCACTTGTCCCTCGATAGAATTCTTGGTGAATCAGATACTTTTCATATCGTTCACCTTATGTGTTTCTGTTCTCGTATTGGCATTCTTGGAGATATTTAGCACTCTCTGATTATTTCGCACTTTGTTGGTGCTACATAGCCTTCCCAATTTGGTGCCTTCTTTTGATAATTACTTACTTACTTGTGGGGGTCGGGGGGGGGGGGGGGGGCGATTTATTTACAGATTTCAAACTCTATTCTCTTTGTCCCCTTAGGTAGTGTTGATAAATGAGGACCAGATAAGGCCTTATCACTTATGTATGGGAAATAAAGTTACTGCAATATAAATGTTTGTAATCCCTAACCAATCCCTATATATAGTTTTTTTTTTTTTGGGGGGGGGGGAGTTAATTTTTCTTTACTTCATATGAACACATATTGACCTACAACTTTCACACATTCGAGTATGAATGCCAAACAATGTTTATTAAAACATGCAAGAAAATTCATTAGTAAAAATTACCATATTCATTCTCGATAATTGTAACATCAATTATCTCTTAAAAAGAGATTTAAACTTTGAGCAAGCTTAAAAAATTCAGTCTCTGACCGATTCTCACCATTTTTACATATTATGTGCAAAGTTTTGAGTTCTAAGGTGTCCTAAGGATCGTTTAGTCATAAAGCCCTAATGTTTGGAGTTATAAATTGTTTGCATCTAAATTTTGCACATATTTAGATAGCCACATTGAAAAAATGTTTTACAGTAAACTATACTCTCAAAGAATATTTTTCTCTAAGGAACATGAACGTTAAATACCATTCGGAGACCATAATGAATAAAATAATAATTGGTGAGATTTTAATATTATTAAAGCTAATATGAAATTGTGATTTTTTTCTTTTTTTTCTTTTTCTCTTCATGGTATGATGTTGAGCCATTAGGAAACGTTGGAGCATTTACCATGAAGATATTACTCACAAACAAATTGAGTGTGTTTGAAGAAGTTTCAGTACCCAGTCACCAGGCCCCTGACATAAATTCTGAAAGATTGCGCAATATGCCGTATATACGATGCAAGAACTTGCCTGTGCATAGGGCCATCATCGCTATCTAAAGAGTGAGTGGAGCATCTACATTCTTTCGAGCCGTCAGGATTAAATTATACTGTAGCCATCTATCTAACAAGTACTACGGATAACCGATCTATTAAGGCAATCAAGTTACAGTGTGATCTGTCTGTTCACCTGTCCCATAACCAGAGCAGTTCATCTAGAGGTAACACTCAAAATGACTGCTCAATCATTTATCCAGGATTTACATAGATTTGCAGCATGCTGATCATGCCCTAAACTGATTATTTCAAATAATGGAGCTAACTTGGTGGCTGGTGAAGCAGGTCTATGTAACACCATAAAAGGATTTTGTATATTATTTTGCAGATAACGAGAGTTCAGTCACACAGGATATTGGTGTCACCAGTTTAACGGTCCTTTGCAATTAAGAAGTCACACCTTTTAGAGATTCAGTGGTCACAGGTTGAGTAGGAGTCAGGTCGAGTGAAGTGACCTTTCTTTCTGCTAAGCTGATAATTGCAGCCGGTTGGCTGTATTTCCATCAAACAAGCCGCTGTTTAGGTGGAGCAGGTAGATAACCAGAGGCTATCTCCTGGAAGGCGGAGCTTAGCTCCCGGTTCCCTCATATATATCCGTGGAACTGTACATTTGAGACACTGAGCAGGACAGCGGTAGATAGATCGCTTGTCGAAAGGTTCCCACAGTCAGCATAGGCATGTCCCAGGCCGGGTGGGGATTCTGTCTGTTAACAGTAGCCCAATCCCCCTCTTCTCTATCAAACTTAGTCTCAGAGACTTTGATGAGTGAACTTGAAGGGTGACGTACTTTGTGTTTTCCAACTTAGGTGTTGTGTGATTTTCAGAGGCAGTCAGCCGTAGTTCTCTCAATTTCGTATGTAGTGACTCAAATTTGTGTATAAATGTTGACATATTGAACATGAAGTGAAATGTGTGAATTATGATACCCATAATAGAAAATACATAATTGATTAACTTTTTTGGAAATTGTCTTTAATGCTGATCCCTAGATCTTAAATTTTGAAAGCCACCATCGCTAGCTGAAGAGTGAGTGGTACATCTACATTCTTTCGAGCCGTCAGAAGTAAATTATACTGTAGCTACCTATCTAACAAGTACTATAGATAACCGATCCATTAAGGCAATCTAGTTACAGTGTGATTGAAATGTTTTCATCACATAAAATGTGATTCAAATGTGATCATCACATAAAACGTGATCATCACAAAATGTGATCATCACATAAAATGTGATCATCACATAAAATGTGATCATCACATAAAATGTGATCATCACATAAAATGTGATCATCACATAAAATGTGATCATCACATAAAATGTGATCATCACATAAAACGTGATCATCACATAAAACGTGATCATCACATAAAACGTGATCATCACATAAAATGTGATCATCACATAAAACGTGATCATCACATAAAACGTGATCATCACATAAAATGTGATCATCACATAAAACGTGATCATCACATAAAATGTGATCATCACATAAAATGTGATCATCACATAAAACGTGATCATCACATAAAACGTGATCATCACATAAAACGTGATCATCACATAAAATGTGATCATCACATAAAATGTGATCATCACATAAAATGTGATCATCACATAAAATGTGATCATATTTTATGTGATGATCACATTTTATGTGATCATCACATAAAATGTGATCATCACAAAATGTGATCATCACATAAAATGTGATCATCACATAAAATATGATCATCACATAAAATGTGATCATCTCATAAAATGTGATTAAAATGTTTTCTCAGACATCTATGGAAAATCTGTTCCCATCGTGCGGTTTCTTGCACACTGGAATAACATCACTGCAGATGGAAAGTTATTCTTCCTTGAGCTCCATGGAACGGAGGCTTTTATGAACGGTTAATAAGAACTGTCAAAACATCCTTGAGGAAATCTCTATCCCCATAAAAAAAGTCAATCTTCATGAATTCCAGACCGTCACGGAGATAGAGTCCATAGTGAACAATCGACCACTGTCGTGCTTGTTTGATGGTCCTACTCAACATGAGCCATTTGTCCTGCCCGCTTAATGTATGGAAGACCTCTGACTCCAGTACCATCTCTAGTGGATTGTGAGATCAGAGATTGCTTATATGTGGGTCAGAGTGAGTTGGTTCAGGGTCCAAGTATTTGTTCAGCATAATCCAGAAATGGAATGATTTATGGACAAAAGAATATCTCACCTCTCTACAAGAACATCATTACAGGGCCAATATTCCTCATAATAAGTCTATCTCCAACCTTGTGATATTGTCTTGGCATAAATGTGATAGTCCAAGAGCTTAGTGACCATTGGGGAAAGTCATCTCTGTCCATCCATACAGCCAGGGGACTTTGAAAATAGTCAAAATTCTGTCTAGAGGAACTGCTTACCTCAAGACATTAGACAAACTAATCCACATGGAATCTGTGGGTCAGTTAGATCTTTAGCTTTGATGTCCAAAGTGCTTGGAAAGGATGTCGTAGGAAGAAGGATGGGGCGATGAAATTCTTGGAAGAGGATCTGGATGTGGAGAGAGAAGACTTGAGAGTTCGGTGGCTGTCCATCGTGGGTTGGCATATGTTTTTGGTCATGGCTTGGGTTAGTTGTTTTAGATTCAGCTACTAGGATCAAAATGTTTCAAGTAGCATCGGCTATGGTGAGCCCGTAGTGGAATTCCCTGACACAGGAGGGAGGCTGTAACTTGTCTCTCTTGAGTACTGTTGTTGTTGTTGTTGATTCAGCTACTGGGAACAAAAAGTTCCATGGCTTGGCGCTTGAGATCTTCTTAAGAGGCTGAAGGCTAGTAATGAGGCGGTGAGATGTTGTCCTGGTTCAGATGAGGTCTTTTGTCTGGCATGGAGGAGGCGTCTTTCCGATGGTGGTGGTGAACCGGGGCGTTCTAAGAGATGTTTGGTGCCCGGAGGTAGGGGTTTGACGTGGCGAACTTTCTTATGAATAATCCCAACTCCAACTTAGGCATCGGAGTTCCTTCCGGGTCTTCTTCGTATTCAGAGAAGTTTATTTGATTGGAAAATATTGGGTCGAGGTGCTCCTCCTTCAGGTGGGCGATGTCGACATAGTTTTCTAGCGTATTGGCATGCACAATTCTGCGGCCTGGGAACTTGTTGCGGCTCAGCCCGACGAAGATCCTGTTGCACTCTAGAGCCAGAAGTTTTCTTGTGGTGGGGATGCCTTGGAAGTGGCTGACCGAAGGTGGGATGAAGCGGCCATGGCAGGGTAAACCCTCCTCAGAGTCGTCCAGTGGTTAAATGTATGTTGTTTCCAATTCGTTGATGTTGATTGGTTCTATTGTAGTTACTGGTGTAACAGTCTTGGCAGTGTCCGTTTTCTGTTTTCCCGTTTTCTGTCTTTTCCCTGACAGACCTGAATATTTCCTTCTTGTACCAGTGGATGATGTTGAGGTTTCCATTTGCTGCTGGTCTGCTTTGTCTGGGGTGGCGGTGGACTGGGTGGAAGTTAATATCTGGGTCGCTGATGTTGCTAGGACCGGTGTTGGGTCTTCCTCCTGGGAAGGCGATTTTGACATTGCTTGGGTTGCTGGTGATGTTGGAGTCTGGTTTGTTTGAGTTGAAGCAGCGTTTTGAGGTTGAAATAGGTCCGCTGGGATCGACATCGTAGGTAAGTTGTTATGGGCGAGCAGCATGTTCAGTACTCTCACGTATTTGACGATGTCTTTTCCTGTCATCTTCTCAGCTACACTGATCAGGGATGGCATGAGAGTGGTGGCGGCTGAGACTGCTGATTGGTTGAATGGAGAGTTGACTGGCTGGGCTGCAATCGCATGTGTGTGTTGGGAATCAGAATCAGAATAATACAGGAGAAGATGCCCATTGGGGCGAGCTTGGAAGTAGGGACAGAAGAAGATAAGGGGGGGGTGAGAGGAAGAAGATTTGTAAGAGAAAAAGTGCCAGGGCTAAACCCAGCTGCATGTCGTTAGGTTGCGGCATTCGAGGCAGGGACTCAGTCGGGTGTTTTCAGTGACAACATCGGGACATCACAAACTCACAACATCACAGTGATTGGCTCAAGAGCGTCAGGGCTGAACTTTTTACGGATGGTTTGTGCTGGTTGTTGAGAGCTGAATATGTAATGATGGTGGATGCTGGGTGTTGAGAGCTAAAGTTTAACGAAATACAGAGTTAGGAGGAGGATCATGGATGGTAGAGAAGAGGTCATGAGTGTGTCGTGGTAGTCTGAGAGTGTGTAGGAGAAAATCAATGTGTTGTTCATGATAAGTGAGTACTCTATCAATTTGTTTGTCTGATAAAGTTTTTCAGTAGGTATTTAGGGCAGGAATGTTCGTACTTTCATGGAGACTTTGACTGGTATTTAACTCTTGCCATCGGGTGTTGAGTACCCATCTTAGTGCTCTATTCTGTATTCTTTGAAGCTTTATTTTGTTAGTACGTGCAGATAGAGAAAGAGCTAGTGGATCGTATGTTAGGAGAGGTCTAATAAGTGCTTTGTAAAGGTGCATTTTTGTGTCAGGTTTTGCAAATCTAAGTCTGTACAGTTTTTTCATGGCTTGAAGAGCTATTGCATGTTTCTGTGCAATGTGTGTGTGAAAGAGTAGTTGTCGATCAAATGTGAGTCCAAGGACTGTGGAGGAGGGAGATACAGAGATATAAGTAGGATTTTGAGTGTATGAATAGAGTTTGAGAGGAATTGAGCGAATAGTTCTTTTACAGAAAAAGTAGGTGATTTTAGATTTGCTGGAATTGGTTTTTATACGCCATTTGTACTCCCACTCAGTGACAACATCAAGTTCTGTTTGTGCTCTGTTTGTTAGTGTATCAATGGTGTTGCTGGTGACAAGGTGAGAGACATCATCGGCATAACATATGGTTAATGAAGTGTGATGAACAGGGTCAGGAATGTCGTTTATGTATAAGATGTAGAGTGTCGGGGCAAGATCAGAACCTTGGGGAACACCGGCATGTAAGTTGAAGTAGTCAGAGTGTTGTCGGAGGAACTTAATTCTCATTGTCCTATTGTCTAAGTAGTTAGAAAATGTGTTGGGTCCCCTGTAGAGGGAGTGCCTGGCCTGGTGTGGACGGTTGTGTAGCAGAAGCAGAAGCGTTGGGAAGCACGCCGGCTGATTTGTTGTTGGGTTGGCAGTTTCTGTTTTCTTGATTTCATCAAGTCGAACTTGGGAGTCCATGGAGACGGCGGTGTGAGCTCCTCCACAATTGAGACACAATTTACTCGGTGACTAGCAGGTTTTTAAGTGATGATCTTGGGTGCAAATGCTGCACTTTGCCTCTGCTTGTGGGCAATTCCTGGTATCGTGGTCGTATTTATAACACTTAAAACATTAGCGTACGATGTAGTAACGCTCCTTCTTGAATGTGTCAGGTGTAATGGAAATGTCCAAGCATCTGAATCCATTTTCCACAGCTTGGGTCGCTGCACCAGCTGTTGTGAAGGTGACCTTGAGAGTAGGCCTGGGTCTGTCGTCGTTCTTGATGACTGACTTTAGCTGCAGTTAGAGCAGGGTTCCTGTAGTTGATGCTTTCAAGTAAAGTGTCATTGTCCTGGGTGGCGATGTAGACATTCGTGTGGCTGATGAAGATGGTTCGTTCAGCCAAGTAGCGTCGGGAAGGAGTGATGATAAGGTTGGAGTTTCGTAGGGCGTCCTGGTGTTCTGGTGCAAACAGTTGCTCCAGAGCTTCCTCGCTTGTATAGAGAAGTACAGCGCCGTCGGCATCGTCACGGGTGTCCAATGGAGCGGCATTCCTAATGTCGACGATTTTCTTTAGTAATTGGGGCCCGTTGTATCTGGTTTCGTCCCGAAACCGGACCTTGATGTGGTAGATCATGATGATGGTTAATCTCTCAATGACTACCATTCACTAGAGATTGCCTACCGTCTCCTCTCGGTATATAGTACCAATATGGGGGTGGGGTGTGAGCAGAAGACTTGCATCATTCTAGAATCTACAATGAAACAAGTCTTCGGCTCAATTTTTACCCACCCGGCAGTGCTAGGTGCATGAGAGGTTTGATCCTGGGAGACCTCCAGTACCCCTACCACCAAATGATCCCCAGACACCAAACAGGCCCATTTGTCTACAACAGACAGCCGCACAAAAGTGCAAATAAAATTTGCAGATGTATTATCAATCTGATGGAGATTAAATGAACATAGATGGTCACTGCCTGTCCTAAAAATGGACTCTGTGCCAGTTCTTTCCCCCCAGAAGATGCGGAAAATTCCGTCATACCAATATGTATAACCAATAAAATGAAGGAGTTTTCTAAATAATGAATCTAAATCATACATCTAAATCATACATCTAAATCATACACCTAAATCATACATCTAAATCACACATCGTACATCATACATCCATGACACCACAGGTCACGTCCGCTAATAGGCCTATGGCCTACATGACAACATTCACGGAGTCTAGAATTTTCCATCATGAGAATGCTTAATTCAAATATAGTTGACTTTCTGTGATGTCATTTCAAATTCGAAATCCCTACAGCAACACTATCATCTAAATATACTAATCAAAATATTGTGCCTTATCTCATCAAGAGAGTTCTTAAATCTAGCAACGGTCAGATAAGCACCAGCTCTCAGCTGGAGTTTGTTGAATGTTTAATTGACCAAGTTGCATGTTTCTATAACTTAAACATTCCATATTAACTGTTCGCCGTTTTCACAGGGAAAACCCCAAAAATATAGTGAGCATCTATGATAATTCTTATCTGAATCAGTCTGTTAATTGTTAATAATAATAACTTTAATCTGAAATAAGTTTATCACTAAATAAGCAGTATAAATTATCAATCACTATCATAATTTTCATGAAGTAATAATATTTGCTTACATATAATCTATAAACCAATTTTATATCTTCCTCGAATAACATGACAAGTTATTTTAATATTTGCCAGATAAAGTCCCAATTATTGTTTAAGTAAACTATAACTATTTAAGAGCTAGGATAGAGTGTGTACAGTGTTCAGATTTATTATATACCTGAACAGTGAATCAGTTATTTCAGCAGTCATTATTACTGATGTGGTTTTTAACATAGTCCTATACAACGAACAATGCTGTGGCTAGATACCAACTGGTACATGATGTTTCTTCGACCAAGTTCCTTCCTAAGTACCTGAACACTTACAGTCCTTGAAACCTCTTCGAAGGTATACATGAGGAATTTTTGTCTGGACTTTGAGACAGCTAAGGCCTTCAATGATTTTTTATTTTATACGGCATGTTATTTGCTATTTGGTATTTACACATTTTTTATTCCATATGTATTAATTAATCCCAGGTATTTATCCCACATCGACGACATTTCGGTTTCTCGCCTGTTCTTGCCAATCTCTATATGGAGTGTTGCAAAACTGTTCTTCCCACTATTGATACTCGTCCCTCTCTCTGGCTCCGCTATGTTGATGACATTTTTGTTCAATGGTCTCTTGACCCTAGTCATTTCTAGTCCTTCCTCTTCTCTCTTAACAATCTGATCGTTTTATAAATTTCAAGGTTGAATAGGAATTTGATTCACTCCTTCCTTTTCATGACATTCATGTTCACAGTTCTGGGTAGTTTCTCTTTCTCTGGTTACTGCCATCCTATGCATAGTGGTATGACATTCACTTCTTTTCCTACCATCCTCCTTCTGTTAATCAAAGTTTTACCATCTCTCTTTTTTCCTCCAAGTTCTACGCATCCGTGACCCTCAGTTTCCTGTTTTTTTTTTAATTTCTTTTATTTACAAATCTTTCTTTCGCTTTGGATGCCATTTACCTTTTATCAACTGTGATTGTTCTCAAGTTAAACGTAATTTCTTTCACTTCAAATCTGTTTCCAACACTTGTACTATTGTGATCTGGCTTCCCATAATATCTGAACTAAAAAATCTCACTTATACCCTTCGTCCTCTTGATGGGAAGCTCACCTTTCGACAAACTAACACTGTTCGTAGTAATCTGGTTTACACTACTCCTCCTGCTTCTAATACTGCTGGTGTCTATTCTATTTCCTGTTCGTCTTGTCCTCTCCATTACTTTGGTGAAACTGGTCATACACTAAATGACAGACTTAAGGAACACAAAAGAAGTGTTAAGTCTCCAGGTACAAACAATGTTCTCTTCTGTCATGTTAAGGACTCATATCAGCCTATTAATTGGCCTTGTAAAATAATCTTTCTTGCCTCTACTCTTCACATACGCCGTCTTGTTGAATCGGCTCTGTTACACAACATGAACCTTAGTCCTGGCTTTTTTGCTCTTGACTCCTCCTTTTCACAGTACATAAAGGCTCCAACCTTCTTAATAAACGTATCCTGACTTAAAATTACCCCTGTTTCTTATTCCTACCCCCCTTACATTCTATCATTTCTTCTTATTCTTGTCTTCCTCTTTTTCTTACACTCTTCCTATTCTTACCTTATTCCTATATTCATCCTGGTCTTACCTTTCTCTTACCTGCTACTCACTCACTTACCCATTTCTCACCTCTTTCTCATACCTATCTCTCACACCTCACTCTTTTAACTATCTCTCACCTCACTCTCTTAATTATTTCTCACCTAACTCTTAACTATTTCTCACCTCACTCTCTAACCTATTTCTTACCTCAATCTCT
>NW_025560450.1:0-11851 GCF_020424385.1 Procambarus clarkii
ACTGTTCTCTGGAGGTTCTTGCCGGAACCACAGGGTTTCTCTTAGGTGTTGACCATTGGGGTTGGTTCCTTGATGTGGCTCGTTTGCTGGATTCTCGGGTTCGGCTAACCGTGAGTTTCATGTCCGGGGTGTGTCCTGCGCCTGGCAGACAGCTGTCTCGGTTCATTCCTCTGTTCGCGGATTGGCCAGTCGTTGACGACTCGTTTCGTTGGCTCTGCCGGGCGTATGGACTCCTGGACATGGATGTTCTTCGAGTCGGCGTGGCCTAGGCATCACCCATTTTATGTGGCGCCCTTACCTGCCTGCAAGGCGTTCACGTTGGATGCTTTTCAGCAGGACTGGTCGAGGTGGGGGTACCTGTTCCTCTCCTCCCGATCCAGCTGTTGCTTCGGGTTCTGGCTCGGTTGTAGCCCATTCCCACGAGAGCAGTCCTTATGGTTTCCTTGGTGGCCGGCCCAGCTTCTTTTCAAATGCTGCTTGATAGGTGTCCGAACTCGGGGCGTTTTCCCGCGGCTCCGCCTCTTTCGGCAGGTCGAATCGGTCCTGTACGTGACTGGTTCGGCCTTCTCCTCAGCTCTTCGCGTCTGGTATTTTGACGCGGGTATCACCATCTCTGTGGTGTTCAGGTGGCCTTTTTGACGGTGTCCCACCTGCGAGCTTCGTCTTGGCGACAGTATGACGTTCCTGGTGTTTCTATGCACTTTTTCTTGCTCTTTGTATGCTGTCTTCTCTTTCGCGTCAGGTTGTCTTGTCCTTTCTTGGGTTTTTCTGGACTACAGTTATTTGATATTTTCTCACTGTTGCCTCGTTTTATGCGGCGCTGGCAGAGCCGCTCCGGCTTGCGTTCGGGGTGGACGTCACATTTGCCTTGTTTCGTACGCTTTCTCGTGTTTTGTTTCACCTCCGGCCTGCTCATGCGTCGCTTGCGCCGTCCTGGTCCTTGATCAGGGTGCCTTCTCCTCAGTTTGTGGTAGCCCCTTCGGTTTAGGTTTCTGCTCCTTGGTACTGATGGTAGATTTGTATGTGTGCAGTCTTTCTCTGTCCTGGCGACGGTCGAGACGGATGGTTTCCGGAGGGGTTCTTGGGTTATTGATGCTTGATTGGTTTGGCCGGGGGTGCGTTCTGTGTTGTCCACCTATGCCATTTCCAATTTATATAGATAATACATAGATGAATCGTTTTCTGTGTTCAGTGATGATGCATCTCATTCAAGTAGCATAGATGAACAGTGTTAGTGGCTTCCATGGTGGTGTTTTCCATAGATATTTTCAACAATAGCTGAATCTCTTCCAGACTGACACTCTTTGAGGCTGGTTGAATCTCTTCCAGAATGCTTGAATCTCTTTTAGATTGACGGACACTCTTTGAGGGTGGCTGAATCTCTTCCTGTGTGGGACCTTACAAAGCGATCTTTTCAAGACTACCTTACAAATTTATCTTTTCCTATAATCATTTCAATACTACCTTATGCTTTACAAGCTTGGTTACATACCACCTACAAGTACTAAAGCCAAGGTTGTACGTGAGTGCGTTATTTGCAAGCACACAGAACGAAGAAGCAGTAAGCGAAAATCTATCTGTACCTGGTGCAATAAGAGCGAAGTCGCACTGTGTACCATGGACTACTTCGTTAATTATTACTCACTTCTGAAGTACTGAGTAATTACCTAAGTGTAATTACCTAAGTGTAGTTACAGGATGAGAGCTACGCTCGTGGTGTCCCGTCTTCCCAGCACTCTTTGTCATATAACGCTTTGAAACTACTGACGGTCTTGGCCTCCACCACCTTCTCATTTAACTTGTTCTAACCGTCTACCACTCTGTTTGCGAAAGTGAATTTTCTTATATTTCTTCGGCATCTGTGTTTAGCTAGTTTAAATCTATGACCTCTTGTTCTTGAAGTTCCAGGTCTCAGGAAATCTTCCCTGTCGATTTTATCAATTCCTGTTACTATTTTGTATGTAGTGATCATATCACCTCTTTTTCTTCTGTCTTCTAGTTTTGGCATGTTTAATGCTTCCAACCTCTCCTCGTAGCTCTTGCCCTTCAGTTCTGGGAGCCACTTCGTAACATGTCTTTGCACCTTTTCCAGTTTGTTGATGTGCTTCTTAAGATATGGGCACCACACAACAGCTGCATATTCTAGCTTTGGCCTAACAAAAGTCATGAACAATTTCTTTAGTATATTGCCATCCATGTATTTAAATGCAATTCTGAAGTTAGAAAGCATCGCATAGGCTCCTTGCACAATATTCTTTATGTGGTCCTCAGGTGATAGTTTTCTATCTAGAACCACCCCTAGATCTCTTTCTTTATCAGAATTCTTTAAAGATTTCTCACATAATATATAGGTTGTATGGGGTCTATGTTCTCCTATTCCACATTCCATAACATGACATTTATTAACATTAAATTCCATTTACCAGGTGGTGCTCCATACTGTATACTTATTTTGTCCAGGTCTTCTTGAAGGGCATGACAATCATCTAAATTTCTTATCCTTCCTATTATCTTGGCATCATCAGCAAACATGTTCATATAATTCTGTATACCAACTGGTAGATCATTTATGTACACAATAAACATCACTGGTGCAAGAACTGAACCCTGTGGTACTCCACTTGTGACATTTCTCCATTCCGATACATTGCCTCTGATTACTGCCCTCATTTTTCTATCAGTCAGAAAATTTTTCATCCATGATAGAAGCTTACCTGTCACCCCTCCAATATTTTCCAGTTTCCAGAACAACCTCTTATGTGGAACTCTGTCGAAAGCCTTTTTTAGGTCCAGATAGATGCAGTCAACCCAACCATCTCTTTCCTGTAATATCTCTGTGGCTCGATCATAGAAACTGAGTAAATTCGATACACAGGATCTTCCAGATCGAAAACCATACTGTCTGTCTGATATTATATCATTTCTCTCCAGGTGTTCTACCCATTTAGTTTTGATTAGCTTTTCCAATACTTTCACTATTACACTTGTCAATGATACAGGTCTATAATTGAGGGGGTCTTCCCTGCTGCCACTTTTGTAGATTGGAACTATGTTAGCCTGTTTCCACACGTCTGCTACGATTCCTGTACACAGGGATGCCTGAAAGATCAGGTGAAGTGGAATGCTGAGCTCAGATGCACATTCTCTCAGAACCCATGGTGAAACGCCATCTGGGCCAGCTGCTTTGTTCCTCCCGAGCTCCTTTAGCATATTTTCCACTTCATCTCTAGACACCTCTATCCGCTCTATGTTGTTCTCTGGAATTCTTATTGTGTCTGGTTCTCTGAAGATTTCATTTTGTACAAACACACTTTGGAACTTTTCATTTAATGTTTCACACATTTCCTTTTCATTTTCCGTGAATCTGTTTCCCATTTTCAACCTCTGTATATTATCCTTTACCTGCAATTTGTTGTTTATGAATTTGACGAATAGGCCCGGTTCTGTTTTACATTTATCTGCTATACCTTTTTCAAAATTTCTTTCTGCCTCTCTTCTTACTGCTGTATAGTTGTTTCTCGCATCTTTGTATCGCTGGTATGTTTGGGGGTTTGGCCTCTTCCGATACTGATTCCATTTTTGTGTCTTTTGGTCTCTTGCCCTCTCACAATTTCTGTCGAACCAATCCTGTTTTCTGGCCCTGCATCTCTGTTTTGGTATGAATGTTTGTGTGCCTTCCTCGTATAGTTTTAAAAATTTGGCATACATTTCATTTACTTCCCTGCCTAGCAACAATTCCGTCCAATTACACTCATTAAAAAAATTTTGAAGTTCCCCATAGTTGCCTCTCCTTAAATCGAGTTTATCAACTGTTTCAATGTCCCCATTTTCTTCTAGATGATATCTTAAAGCATATTTAATGTCTAACAGGACATGATCACTCTTTCCCAAGGGAGGAAGGTACTGGATGTCAAAAATCTCTTCTTCTTTCCTGGTGAATACTAGATCCAGTACTGACGGTACATCTCCTTCCCTCATTCTTGTGGCTTGCTTTATGTGTTGATACAAGAATGTCTCCAGAATGAGGTTCACAAATCTGCATGTCCAAAAGTCCTCCGTTCTTGCTTCAGTGTTGAGTGTGTAATACAGTGTGTTACTGTGTAAATAGAGTGTAAAACTGTACATATTGTAATTTTAGTGAATTTTTAACAAATAATATTGCGACAATAAACATTTATTGTGGACACATTACTGACACGTGTATCACAGTTCCATGGAACATTATGAACGTTCTACTGTATACATATTGTAAAGGACACAAATATGCATCATATACGATAAAAGAAACAAATAAAACCGCATTGGAAATACATAGAACAAATAATTTAAAATATATTTGAGGCAACACGCGGTGCTTGAATGGCCCGCGCGACAGTGTCTGGGAGCTTCACGCACGGGCGTCCAGCCCCTGATGACGTCACAGCGAACCTTGTCCATGTCCTCACGGCCAAATTAAGGGAATTTGACATTTATTTTTACATAAGACATGTTCAGGGAAGAGAATTCATTATTTTAATAAGAAAAAAATTATTTTGGAGAACACTTGATTTCATGCGCACAGGAGGAATTTCACAATAAACTCGGCGCATCACAGTGGTTAAGGTAAACTGAAAAGCATCTCTTTGGGGGATACATAATGATTAGCTTCCTGTCTCTAACAGGTTACATTTGAACCCATATCTTACTCACAAATACTCTACATTATTTAGATATCATTTCATAAACCACAAAAAGAGTACCTACCGGAAGCCATCAGCTATAGGTTTGTCTGGTTTATGTTTGCGTGTAGTGATGGCTGAGCAAGTTTCCACTCTGGTAGGGCACTTGTATTTGTTGACAACCTGCTCCACACTGAGAGACTCTACTAAGTCTATTTCATCCATGGCACCATCCACATCTTGCTTGTTGGCTAGTCTGAAATTAAACACTTCTCTACATTAGTACGTATCCTTATAAATTGTCATTGTGTTTTCCTATTTAGTGATGTAGCTAGCCAACACATCTTACAAAGCTAAATGGTAAAAATTTGGCTTTGAGAGATTATAGAGATAACCTTTCTGAGCAGTACGCTTGGTTACTCTCAAAGGCAAACTTCTTTCTGGTTCCATTAGAATAGGTCAGACAGTTGGGGCAGGTAGATATTCCACCCTGTTACAGCAGTAATATTCTTAAACTGTCATCATTGCTGTGTTATACTGGTGCATGTGTCATACTGGTGCATGTGTCATACTGGTGCATTTAATAACTCAAAGCCTTTTCAAACTATTAAATATCACACAGACATCCAATTAACCTTTTGCTAACTGCTAGATGGCTCGCCAAATCACCACCCAAGACAACCTCCATGTGACATCACCAACACTGACACACCAACACTGATGAACCATTAGAATAGAGAAACCAAGAGAAAGGGGGAGTGAAAAATAAGAAGAGGGGGAACAAGTTCCTCAAGATTGCATACACAAACATAGATGGAGTAAGATCAAAGATACTGGAGTTAAGTGATATAATACAGCTGCAGACACCAGACATTGTTGCACTCACAGAGACAAAACTTGAAGATGCTATTTTAAATGAGGTCATATTCCCAGGGGGCTACTCAATTTGGAGACGGGACAGAAAAATCAGGAAAGGCGGTGGCGTTGCTGTGCTGGTGAAAGAACACCTAAAGGTGAACGAAATAGTGACTGCCAATCCACAAGAAGTTGACATAATAGCACTAGAGATCTGCCATGAGGATGATAAACTAATGATCATAAATGCATATAGTCCACCGTTAAGCAGCACATGGTCAAAGGAGGAGCAAGATAGTAAACGAGAAGGTCTTATAACAATA
This sequence comes from Procambarus clarkii, assembly GCF_020424385.1. Taxonomy (NCBI): domain Eukaryota; kingdom Metazoa; phylum Arthropoda; class Malacostraca; order Decapoda; family Cambaridae; genus Procambarus; species Procambarus clarkii. Next base: position 5,837 of record NW_025560450.1, read on the forward strand.
ATGAGAGAGATCATAGCGAGAGCGGATAACGATGGTTCACGACTGCTGATAGTCGCGACTTCAACTTGAAATCCATAGACTGGGAAGCATGTGAAGCTAAAACAGAAGATTTCTGGACCTGTAAATTTGTAGACCTCATCCTGGAAACATTCTCGTATCAACATGTTAAACAAGCTACGAGGATGAGGGAAGGGGACGTCCCCTCCATGCTAGATTTGATATTTACCAGGAAGGAGGCAGAAATATTTGACATTCAGTACCTTCCTCCCTTGGGTAAAAGTGACCATGTCTTTTTGGGAATAAAGTATGCAATGCGTTATAATCTGGAAGAAAATATGACGGTCGATGCAAATGAAAAACCTGACTTTAGGAGAGGACATTATGGCAACCTTAGAAAATTTTTTAGTGAGTATAATTGGACAGACTTGTTGCTAGGCAAGGAAGTGAATGAGATGTATGTCAGGTTTTGTGAAATATATGATAAAGGCACAAAAAAATTTATACCAAAACAGAGAAGCAGAACTAGGAAACAGGATTGGTTCAATAGAAATTGCGAGAGGGCCAGAGATCAAAAGACACAAAAATGGAATCAATACAGGAAGAGGCCGAACCCCCAAACATACCAGCAATACAAAGATGCGAGAAACAACTACACGGCAGTGAGGAGAGAGGCAGAAAGAAATTTTGAAAAAGGGATTGCAGACAAATGCAAAACAGAACCAGGTCTGTTCTATAAATTCATAAACAACAAATTGCAGGTAAAGGATAATATTCAGAGGTTGAAAATGGGAAATAGATTCACGGAAAATGAAAAGGAAATGTGTGAAACATTAAACGAAAAGTTCCAAAGTGTGTTTGTACAAAATGAAATCTTCAGGGAACCAGATACAATAAGAATTCCAGAGAACAACATAGAGCACATAGAGGTGTCTAGAGACGAAGTGGAAAAAATGCTCAAGGAGCTAAATAAGAACAAAGCAGTTGGTCCAGATGGAGTTTCACCATGGGTTCTGAGAGAATGTGCACCTGAGCTCAGCATTCCTCTTCAACTGATTTTTCAGGCATCCCTGTATACAGGAGTTGTAGCTGATGTGTGGAAAAAGGCTAACATTGTTCCAATCTACAAAAGTGGAAGCAGGGAAGACCCCCTTAATTATAGACCGGTATCATTGACAAGTGTAATAGTCAAAATATTGGAAAAAATAATTAAAACTAAATGGGTAGAACACCTGGAGAGAAATGATATAATATCAGACAGACAGTATGGTTTTCGATCTGGAAGATCCTGTGTATCGAATTTACTCAGTTTCTATGATCGAGCAACTGAGATATTACAGGAAAGAGATGGTTGGGTTGACTGCATCTATCTGGACCTAAAAAAGGCTTTCGACAGAGTTCCACATAAGAGGTTGTTCTGGAAACTGGAAAATATTGGAGGAGTGACAGGTACGCTTCTAACATGGATGAAAAATTTTCTGACTGATAGAAAAATGAGGGCTGTGATCAGAGGCAATGTATCGGAATGGAGAAATGTCACAAGTGGAGTACCACAGGGTTCAGTTCTTGCACCAGTGATGTTTATTGTCTACATAAATGATCTACCAGTTGGTATACAGAATTATATGAACATGTTTGCTGATGATGCTAAGATAATAGGAAGGATAAGAAACTTAGATGATTGTCATGCCCTTCAAGAAGACCTGGACAAAATAAGTACATGGAGCGCCACTTGGCAAATGGAATTTAATGTTAATAAATGCCATGTTATGGAATGTGGAATAGGAGAACATAGACCCCACACAACCTATATATTATGTGAGAAATCTTTAAAGAATTCTGATAAAGAAAGAGATCTAGGGGTGGTTCTAGATAGAAAACTATCACCTGAGGACCACATAAAGAATATTGTGCGAGGAGCCTATGCCATGCTTTCTAACTTCAGAATTGCTTTTAAATACATGGATGGCGATATACTAAAGAAATAGTTCATGACTTTTGTTAGGCCAAAGCTAGAATATGCAGCAGTTGTGTGGTGCCCATAACTGAAGAAGCACATCAACAAACTGGAAAAGGTGCAAAGACATGCTACTAAGTGGCTCCCAGAACTGAAGGGCAAGAGCTACGAGGAGAGGTTAGAGGCATTAAATATGCCAAAACTAGAAGACAGAAGAAAAAGAGGTGATATGATCACTACATACAAAATAGTAACAGGAATTGATAAAATCGATAGGGAAGATTTCTTGAGACCTGGAACGTTAAGAACAAGAGGTCATAGATATAAACTAGCTAAACACAGATGCCGAAGAAATATAAGAAAATTCACCTTCGCAAATAGAGTGGTAGACGGTTGGAACAAGTTAGGGGAGAAGGTGGTGGAGGCCAAGACCGTCAGTAGTTTCAAAGCGTTATATGACAAAGAGTGCTGGGAAGACGGGACACCACGAGCGTAGCTCTCATCCTGTAACTACACTTAGGTAATTACACTTAGGTAATTACTGATCACCTGCTGGGGTCACGACAGTCCTCAGGTCGACCCCATGGTACACGGAATCTTCCTTTTTATGTACAGAGCACCACTTGGTTTCCGAACTTTAGTTATCCGAAACTTCCAGTTTCTCGATTGGGGTTGGGGAGTCATGCTACACGAACAAAGTTCGGGTAGGAAGGGATCTGCCAAGCCTCGCGCCAGCCCGTGGTGGTGGGTGATGGTTCAGTTTGCCCACTGACCGTGTCAGGCGCCACCACTCTACAGAGTGCCTTCTACCCTGTGACCTCACAGATTCTCGACCTATTATTGCTATTATTTTGATTTATCACGAGGCTGGAGTGTTCATTCTGTGATTTTATTTTACATAACTGCACAATCAAAGAACATCTGTCCACCATGTCAGCTCTAAATGCATGCATTGTGTCAGTGATGGCTGACTGGTGGGTGGATGGATGGGGGAGCTTAGGTGGGAGGCAGTATATGAGAGAGGGGGGAGAATTAGTGAGAATGGAGTAGGGAGAGATGCTAGGAGGTAGGCAGGAAGGGAGGGAAGTAGTGAGGGAGGATAGGAGAATTAGGGAGGGAGGAAAAAGCTGGCAAGCAGGCAGGCTGGCGGGCAGAGAGGTAGGCAGGTAGGCTAGCTGGCAGGCAGGCAGGCAGGCAGGCAGGCAGGCAGGCAGGCAGGCAGGCAGGCAGGCAGGCAGGCAGGCAGGCAGGCTGGCAGGCAGGCAGGCAGGCAGGCAGGCTGGCAGGCAGGCAGGCAGGCAGGCTGGCTGGCTGGCAGGCAGGCAGGCAGGCTGGCTGGCTGGCAGGCTGGCTGGCTGGCAGGCAGGCTGGCAGGCTGGCAGGCTGGCAGGCTGGCAGGCTGGCAGGCTGGCAGGCTGGCAGGCTGGCAGGCTGGCTGGAAGGCAGGCTGGCAGGATGTTCCTGCAGGCTGGCAGGAAACATCCAGAGGATGTTTGCCAGATGTCTTAATAATCAGCTAGGAACAATTTAGGACTTTTATAAAGCACTCACTCACTTATTGGTGAGAACAAACAAAATACGGTCGCATTTACGCTATGAACCTGTCGTTTTTCCCCCTAGAGTTTTTCATAAATTTTTTAGAACAATTTCTTTTTACATTTCTAGTTTATTTTTTTCCTCTATTTCTCGTTTATGAACTTACATGATAACCAACTGTTCTCGTCCCCAAGGGGGTTCAGAAACCAAGTAGTGCTCTATATTAATCTTTAAAGAATTCTGTCAAATAAAGCGATCTAGGGGTTAAGATTAAGCACAATTAAGAACATTGTGCGAGGAGCCTATGCTACACTGTCTAACTTCAGAATTGCTTTTAAATACATGGATGGTGAAATATTAAGAAACTGTTCACAACTTTTGTAAGACCAAAGCTGGAATATTCGGTGGTTGTGTGGTGCTCATATCTTAAGAGGCACATCAACAAACTGGAAAAGGTGCAAAGACATGCCACTAAGTAGCTTCCAGAACTGAAGGACAAGAGCTACGAGGAGAGGTTAGAAGCATTAAATATGCAAAAACTAGAAAATAGAAGAAAGAGGCGATATGATCACTACGTACAAAATAGTAACAGGAATCAATAAAATTGATAGGGAAGAATTCCTGAGACCCGTACTTCAAGAACAAGAGGTCATAGATTTAACCCTTGTGTGGCTCTGGGCTATTTAGCATTTGTCACCCACAGGCGCCAACCAAAAAAAAACCAGCGTTGAATGTAATGAAACGCCATTTTCTGGGTGAGCCCCGGAGGCTCCCTGGAGCTTATCGGTCTAATGTATGTTATATTAGACCGGGACATTAGCTAAGGAGTTCAGACCTACCAGGGACCAGCGCCAGAACCTGGCCCCTTCAGAGAGGTTTCAGGGAGCAATGACCCTGGAAAACCCCTTGTGGTTGGGGTTTTCCTTATCTGCCATCGACCGGGGTTAGGCACCCAGAAAGGTAGGCATAACAAAACAAACCCCACATGGTAAAAAACTAAAACAAAAACCGAACATAAGAGGTAGAAACTCCCTACAATCACAAGGAAACAAGCAAACAAGCAAACATCACACTTTACTGCCGCGCCAATCGTCCGCGCAGCCCTGCCCTCCCCGAGAGGGGGAGGGGGGCCCCGGACCTCACCGCACCAGCTGTCTAGCACCAGTTCGGAAGCTAAGCTTCAACCAACGCGAAAAAACCTCCGACTGGTGGGAGGGAGGGTTCCCAGGGAGCCTCCGGGGCTCACCCAGAAAATGGCGTTTCATTACATTCAATGCTGGTTTTCTGTGGGGAGCCCCTATGGCTCCCTGGAGGTTCATACCCAAAGAGAAGGAAAGGGCTGACTCGGGAGGTGGCCGCCACAAACTCTGCAACACGAAGTCGAGATAACAGGCAGCAACCTGCAACCCAAAGCAACACAAGAACGCATAGGAGCAGACACGCTCACAAGTGAACGGGCGGCCAGGAACCTGTGCGACCCCCAAATCCTCGTGCCCAAAATGAGCCCAACACCTCACCAAACACGGCTGCTAAAGCTGCAAACGTCCGAACGGCATGAGCGCAAGGATAGACCGCAGGCTGTGCAGGTTTGGGACCAGCCCCTCTAATATTTTCCCTGAGGGGGAAAGGAGATGTATGACATATAAGCCTAACATGTATGAATACACTCTGGCTGCCTGTTCCCCGACACAATGAATGATAATAATTATTAATTTCAAATAAATAATAGTTTCCTTTACCTCCTATTCAGATGTCATTTTTTAAGAATGGAATTTGTTCTGAATAAGGAGCTTTCAAAACATTCTGGCATTGCTGTCTAATTATATAATCCTCTGAATAAAATGTAACAGCATTATGGAAACGAATGAGCCTTACTATTTAAGTCTTTCAGACTCAACCAAATGAAAAAGATTTTTATATGGAATGTCTACCTCTTTTTTAACCTTTAAGCAGCACTGGTGCCTGCAACACCGCCAGGTGCAAGCAAAAAAAAAAAACAGGATTGAATGTAATATAACGCCATTTTCTGGGTGAGCCCCGGAGGCTCCCTGGAGCTTATCGGGCTAATGTATGTTATATTAGACCGGGACATTAGCTAAGGAGTTCAGACCTATCAGGGAACAAGCGCCAGAACCTGGCCCCTTCAGAGAGGTTTCAGGGAGCAATGGCCCTGGAAAACCCCTTTGTGGTTGGGGTTTTCCTTATCTGCCATCGACTGGGGTTAGGCACCCAGAAAGGTAGGCATAACAAAACAAACCCCACATGGTAAAAAACCAAAACAAAAAACCGAACAGAGAGGTAGAAACTCCCTACAATCACAAGGAAACAAGCAAACAAGCAAACATCACACTTTACTGCCGCGCCGATCGTCAGCGCAGCCCTCCCTGCCCCAAGAGGGGGAGGGGGGAGCCCCGGACCTACCGCGTCGGCTGCCAAGCTTCAGTTCGGAAGCTAAGCTTCAACCAACGCGAAAAAACCGCCGACCGGTGGGAGGGAGGGTTGCCAAGGATCCTCCGGGGCTCACC